>JAMKQA010247394.1:0-23329 GCA_024699735.1 Posidonia australis
ATCTCATACAATCATCATCCAACTCAAATCTATCCAATTACATGCATTTAACTCAACATCCTAGCATGATTCTGGATTTGAACCATAATAGTAATAGAGGAAGGAAGAATGGAGATGCGTACACTCTATGAGATCTCCTGCAATCCTCTCCACTCGACAACCTCCTCTCTACTTCCCAGCGAGTCCTCTGAGTGCTCTGGTCTCCCGACGATCGCACTTTGCCATAGGCAACCACCTCTCTACCCCCCCTTCTTCCTCTTTCTCCTCTGGTTTTCCTGGTTCTGGCTCTCCCTTCCTCTTGTCTTTCTCTCGGTCTGTCACCCACCTTGCCTTCCGCCACTTCCCATTTATGCCATCGCTTCACTACTGTCACACGTTGACGACCACCACCGAGGATCCCAACGTATCAACGAGGCAACATGGTGAAAGGCTGCAAGACTGTGGCAAGCACAGTGAATGGCAGTGGTGGCTGTGTGGGTTACTGTGCTGAGTTGACTTAGCTGCCAACTCGGCCCCACATGGTTCCACACATGCACACGTGGCACAGATCGGTCAAAGATACCACACAGAAGGGAAAATTACCAGAGAAACACCAATTAAATACAGGAGAGGTCAAACAAATCATATCATTAAACTTAATTATCTAGATTACAATAATTCATTACATTTACTCTAGATACACAAGCACAAATATTACATTCCCAGTTAATGACCCAACATGAGTTAGTCCCCACATATCAAAATGAACAATATCAAAAGTAAAAGAGGCATGATTCATACTTCAATTAAAAGGTACTGTATGAGTTTTTGAAAGAGCACACTCTTCATAAGTCATATTAATTTCTGGCTTGCAATCAAGTTTGTTTAGCAACATGCTAGAAGAAAACAAGGAGTGCAAATTTGAAGAGTGAGGATGGCCAAGACAACAATGCCAGAGCCTCTAAAGTTTATTAGTAGAGTTTATTTCATTTGAAGGAGGAGCAAGAAAACAAGAAGTAGAGTTAGGAGATGTGTCGAAATCCAAGATGAAGAGTTCCCCTTTTCTATGGTCTCTTCCAATCACCTTCCCGTCCTGTAGGTTCTATATTAGACAACTAAATAAGGAAAATGAGACTATGCAATGTTTCTTAACAAGCTGACTAATTGAAATTAGATTGGCTGACAAATTTGGTACATAAAAAACCCTAGAAAGGGCCAAAGGAGGTGAATTGGAAAGGATAATGGTTAATGAACTTATTTTCTTTATTGAAAGATTTTGTCCATTAGCAACCATGATTCTTTCAGTTTTATCCAATGGGATAGTGTGGTGAAAAGCATTTAAATTTCCTATCATATGATGTGTTGCCTCGAAATCTATAACCCATGAAGATTTTATTATGGTAATCTTACCAATTCCAGAGGCATGAAGAGCTTCAATTACTTGCTGCAATAGTTCTGGAGAAAGAGAGGTAGACTAATCAGAGTTGTTAGGTTGTGGCTTGTGGCCCACCTTGATCAAATGAGGTAGGAGGAGACATGTGATGGAGATAACGGACAAGCTGCAATGTAGGCTTTAGGGAATCCTTGCCTTTGTGTTCTTTCTTTTACAATTTTTTTATCAAATGACCTTCTATTTTGCAACAACGATAGAATAATTGTAGTAGCATTTCCTTTCTTGTTCTTGCATTGATTCACCATGTGTCCTATATCATGCCAATTGTAGCATTCAACCTTGCTACAATCACGACTTTTCTCTATGTAAGTGCTAGCAACAAGAGCCATGTCTTGGATGGGTTCATGAGATGACAAAGATTTCAAACGAGTCTCTTCTGCAAGAAGCTCAGTAAGAATTTTATCAAGGTTACAATTACCTTCAAGATTAAGAATAGATGCATGAACATGCTCAAATGCAAGCCGCATTTTCATCAAAAATTGGCAAGAGCGAGATTGTTGTCTTAATTTCACAACAATTTCTAGAGCAGCTGCTACAGGAATGTTAACATTTATCATGTACATTTCATTCCATAGAATCATCATTGCTGAATAAAATCCTTGAATTCTAAGGGAACCTTGGGTCAAGGAACTTATCTCTTGTTCTAACTTGTAGAGTTGAGTCTCGTTACTTTGCTTGTAGATGCTTGGCTATACCTAAAGGGCTGAGATTGATGGTAATAGAACCCTCCACAGATTTCATTATCCATGTCTTGATCTTGCATTGTCAACTACCCATTTTGAGATTAATGCTCCTTTAAAAGATTTGACAATGGTACTATCAATGTATCCTAAAAGATCTTACACGTCCTTTCAAAAAAAACTTCATGTATGAGGTAGTTCTTCCCATTTAGCTTGACGGCTAACCAATGATGATTCAAATTCATTGAGTGAGAATAAAAGTGGGTAGAGAAAATAAATGCAAAGTCAAGAAAAAAAATAATGAGCCACACGAGCAAGTGGTGCAAGAACACATGATCACTGAGAAAATAAACACAAATTAATAGTTGGTATTGGAAACCAATTACACTATTAAAAACTCGGATGTCTTTGAAATGTTGGGAATGAAACCCAACTACAATAAGGATTCTTCACAAGCAGAGATTCTGATGGAAGATAATAGATCAAACCATTTATCTAATGCTTTGATATCATATTGATCAAACAAAAGGAAAATAAAGAGACAAACAAGAAGAGAGGATTGTTGTAAAAGCATGGAATTGTCTGTCTTCATCATGGAAGGATGGCTTATTTATCATATACAGATCAAGCAAAAATAGAAAGATTTATAACTATTCACAGCAGCCAATTAATACTAATTTACTACAATTACATATCTGCCATGCTCTAAATATAGAGATATTGACCACTAAGAGGGAATAGTTGTTGTCAACTTACTCTTTTCTTTTTTAGTATCCAAATGTGTCTAAGTTTAAAGTAGTGAAAGCTTGAGTGAGACTGAATTGTTCTAATGCGTGAGTGCTTAGTTTGGTTCTACACAATATTTACTTAGTAAGGGTCTAAGGAGGCCGATGATATGATTTGTTTTCGGAATGGGCTTCCAAAGAGAAAACAAACCGAAATTGAGATGCAATTTAAAGGCTGAAAATTGATATCCCCAAAATCAGGAGTCCTTTTCTGAATCTATACAAACCACCGCCAGTTTCTAAGTCCAAACATAAAGAGTAACTTAACAAAATCTCGTTATCTACACTAGAATAACAGAAGTCTTGAACAATATTGACACCCCACAATCAACTGCAAAGTAAAAGAAGAGACACAATCTCTTGATTCTCCTAGGAGAATGTCGTGGCTAGTCGAACTTACAGATGTAGGTATACGTTGCTTTTAATCTGAGTTGCAAAGTATCAGAATGTTTCCTGCCCAACTCATGATACCTAATAAAAAAAAACGTAGTCCTTCACTCCTTCATGCAAGTGGGCAACATTCAAGAGCCCAACCGACCTCTGTGAAATACAAGCAACTTCCAAGATCACTGCGACCCCCACCATCACCACCACCATTATTGACGGATGATGGGTTTCTGAAGGGTCCCAATATCATGGTCACCTTGACAAAGAAGAGAAGAATACAAAATGGAGACATAATATCACTGCCTCTAAAATTGACAATTGATTTTGAAGGTGTTGTCAGGGATCCCTATCTTCGACTCCTTGTTTGGACTGTCGGTTGGAATTTGACATTTTGTTATGGTATTAATAGATGAAATACCAAGATTGTGGAAATCATTGATTGATACAAGAAAGAACTTGTTCTTTGCTATACGCCTTTATGCTTGAGAATTTTCATTTGATAGTAATGGACATGTACTATACTTTCTCCTCACGACCTTAGCCACAATACTTTGTACCATTTCCAGATAAGCTACTCCTTGATAAGTCAGTTTTGACTTACATGCTATTTGGCCCTCATCCTATTCAACCCGTCGTATCCTTGATTTGACAACAAATTATTCTTAATAGGATAGCAAATGTTCATCTAAGTCGAAAGGGAAACACTGCACAAATAGAGAATCTTCGTAAATGATGTGGTCACTACTTTTTAAGATGGTCAATGGCCAATAGAGTCACCGTTAATGGTCAAGAGATTTGTCGCTGTCATGCAGTTGAGATGGTTACTACTTTTTAAGATGGTCAATAGATTTGTCTCTGTAGATGATGAAAGGCAAATTGCATTACAAAAGAAAAATGGGTTCATTACTGGTATATGGTTCCGTGATAGGTTTGTATAATTAGTATCATGAAAAGATAATACATACTTTGTCGTTGATGTCATCTGAAATAGCACGAAGACTGAACAACCAACAATTAACATTTTTTTAAAGCATTGGTAGGTAATCTTAAGATAAAGCATTGCCTGCATGAAACAGAATGCAATAAACACATACACATACAAGAAACCAACAATGTAACATAAATGATCCACTCTATAACTGTTTCTCACTTAAGGATGAAAGTTCTAGGCTTGGAAGGCAGACCATGATGCTATTGAAAAATTAGCATTGTTCCAACTTGTGTTAGGGCTTCCTCCACATGCTATTCTTATCAATAAATACTACATTTCTATACACTCATCTAGCCAGAAGGAATGCCACCCTGTTGCTGTTCTTTTTCTTGCATTGATCATATACAGAAAAGACTGGGAATTTTACAACCATCAACTTGGATGCTTACGAATCATCTGTATGAAATCGGAAGACCATGTGGCGTTTCATCATCAAACCCATTTACTTCACTAGACCAATAGACTTCAGATAACCCAGCCCACTTTTGGTCGACGTTTTCCACCCATGTCTACCTGGATGTACTGCTGCGCTTAAGATTTGCTAGCAGCAACAAAATAATTCAATTGGAGCAGACATGGTTCTTTGTCAGATAATCAATCAAATATCTCTTGAGCTTCAATTATACTATGTTGGCTGCAAAAAGGTTGTGCAATAAGAACCATTAACTAAAAATAGCCCCAATCAGTAGGACAAAGGAAACATTTAAGTTGTCATGCTTACTGTTCATCTTTTGTGATGCGATAATATTTTTCTGCATGTTGGCGCTGACCAATCATCTGAGCAAACTTTTCATCATGGGTAATAACTATCAACTGAAAATTTTCCTGACCCTTCCTGTCTTCCATAATTCTGATAACATTGGTGCAAGTAAAACAGATAAGCATTACAACTATATAAATATTGGGTGGAGAGTCATGGAAGATCAATTGACCCTTGCATTTTGCAAATTGTGTTTCTTTTTTATGTAAGTTGTCTTTTCTGGTTAACATTTTGGACAAGTTTGATCTCTTATTCCTCAGAAATAATGGTTAATATCATACTCAATCCTAAAAATTATAAACATCCTTTTGGATCTATTGAATGCTGCTTTTTTGGAAGGACTCCTGGCTAAACTAAAATTTCATGATGTGTTTACCGCAAGAGAGCTGCAGCAAGGCTTTCAGCATTTGGTCCATCCAGGTTAGTAGTTGGTTCATCAAGTGCCAGTATTCCACAATTTAGGCAAAATGTCTCAGCCAGTGCCAATCTTATTATAAGAGAGGCTAGAACCTGAAAGTAGCAAAACCCTATATTATCTCGTTGCTTGTAAAATTTAATCTAGCAACAGAAAATAATTCTCCCCGTTTTTCTCTTATATTGCCACTGGTCAATGGATCCAAACCTCAAAAGCAAATCTCAAGTTTAGTCCATAATAAAACGTCAATGTTATGGGTCATATGCATCTATAGATCCCAAAGACTGGCTGTCAAAGGCTTGACATTTATAATGCTCACGGCTTCTCTGTCCTTTCTCTTACCTTTTGACCAGCACTACACCTCCCACGCATTTCAAGCTCAGCATCACCAGTTTGCATAACTACCTGAAGCATAAACAAATTATGAATATTTTGCACCAAAATTTGTTTTTTACCCTTGTTTTGGGAGGGGAGGGGTTTGTTAACTTACGCGATAACTATAAGACCGTGTGCCAATGCCATCAGAATCAGAATGAATGCTTATGTAATCAATGTCCTGTCCTCTGTATGTCTGCTGCCATAATTCCCTTATAATCTTATTTATTTCCTCCATTTTCATAGAGTGGAAACGCATCAGAGCCCTAGCAACAAACACCAGAGCATTTGATATAAGGACTAAAACCTTTAGCATAACCAAAATTTTATTTTACTGTAGGATCAAAATTACTGAGTAGTTTAACATTCTCTTCCACCAAACTGCTGCTGAGAAGGAAACTCTTTGATGAAAATTATATGGAAATGCTGTAATCTTTCATTTAGTAATAAGATTCAGCAGAAGGAAAGCCTCATAATTCAAAGTGTGCAGGTTATTCAGTACGACCTTTTAAGGTTCACAGTATTACAACAGCAGAGATGGGAGAAGCAACTGCAAGGTGCTTCCAGAGAGCACTGTAATCCACAATCTATTATGTAGTACACTTAATTCTACTTTTTGTAGACATGCATTTTCACTTATCTAAAGGACAAAAAAGAACTCACTTGTCAAGTGCATTATAATATCGGTCAAGATCCTTGTTTGCCATTTCAGCTGTCTGTAATTGAAGGATACACATGAGAACATGAGGTTTAGAATTTCCAAACATCACAGCAGCAAGTAAGGGCCACAAACCTTGAGTTGAATCAGTTGATTAAAATATCGTTTGTCAATATCAGAATACTGTGACTGTTTAAGTTCAGCTTTATATTTCATTATATTACTCTGATAAACAGACATCGTCCCTTGACACCTGTCCCACTGCAATACATAGGTAGAACAGTTTGTTTCTATTTGTTGCAAAGAGATCATCATATCATACATGAAAATGGGAAAAAGACTTTTGAAAAGAGAAGTGAGAAAAATCGAACACAAGTAAACTGAAATTTTCTGTCAGTAAGATAACCTTGTTTAATAATCAGACTAATATCTACGCATGCAGGTGCACTGCCTGAAATTTTTGGGTCCCTGATGGGACATTATCAATATTCACACTCAGGTCCAGTTTCTGAAATAGATGGGTGGCATTTGGGCTCAAAAGTTAATTCAGTGATTCAAAAGAAATTCTATCAAAGAATTGTTATCAGGGTAGTGGAAGACAATTGTCCAGTATCAAGGAATAAAACTTGGCATTGAAGAAGACAATGAAATCGTGCAAAGGGAGAGTACAAAAAATTTCAGGCACTGTTCAATTAATAACAAAGTGATGAAAAAGCTAATTTGGGTAGATATCCTACACGTTAGCAATGTGGAATCTGAGTCAGCAAATCTAGAAAAATTAGATAGTAGTTTGGGTAGATATCGTGGAAGCTTTTAGGTTGGTATCTATGTCAGGCATCCTTGGTTAGCTGTGAGTTGTGATTGAAACACAAGAGTGGCAAAGCAGATTATGATTTGCAGGAAAGAATTCAGCTCGTCCATTCCCAACCAGGATGCAGCCAGCATGTCTCAGTATTGTGCCAATTGTGTTAAGTTCACGGTCCTGGACCCAACCCTAGTTCCAAAATTTCCACACGTATCGCGAAATTTCTCCAATAAGTGTTCGGTTTGTAAGTTTGTAAGTTACAGAAATGAAATACACGAATATATTTTGAGAAATACACAATTCGGAGGAAATTTCATGTCTATGGTAGTTTTGACCAAAGAATCAAATGTCAATCCCGACACGTATCGGTTCATGAAAAGAGAAAAATGAAATACATAGGTATGTAGCGACGTACCTGATTTCTATGGATATTTCGACGTGTATCGACAATATCGGTGGGTGTCAGTGGATGTTTGGCTTTTTTATATACTACATAGCTTGACATAGACGACATATCTTCCCCGTAAACTGACACAGACGATGTACCTTCTCCATAATCCATGATCCTCTGCTCTACCTTTAAAACGAAAAGATTTCCTTCGTTACCTTATCACTTGCGTCTTTCCTTTCTCCTTCGTTACCTCATCAGTGCGCCATCTTCCCTCGTATGTCGTCTGCCCTCGCGTCGACCACCCATCTCCGTCGACGGCCTATCATCCACTATCCAGCCATCTACGTCGTCCAGCCATCTCCTGCCGCAGGAGTCTTGCGCCGTCCAGCTTCTTCGGCACCGTCCGCTGCTTTCAGGCTCCAATCATTTTCTTCGCCAACCTGCGGAAGAACCAACAGGTGTCTCCAATTCGTCCCCCTTCCCTGTTTTTTTTTCTTTGTAAGCATATATATGTCTCAAACCTTCCATTCATTTCTCCCTTCTTTTTTTAAGTCAGCGGCTCTTCTCATCTTCTGTTTAAGGACTTTAAGTGTGTAAAAAAGCCAAACACTAATGCATGTGTCGATATATAGTATAAATACACATGTGTCATCCATTCTTTCATTTTTTTTTTCTTTTAAAGTCAATCATTTCTTTTATTTAAGGAATTTTTATATTTATTTTGTAATTAATTAAAAAATAAAGATTTAATTTAATAATATAGATGATAGATTTAATATTATAATTTTATAAAATTAGTAATTTTTTAATTATTTTTTTAAAAAATGAAAATATTTTATAATTAATTAAAAATCTAGAAAAAAATTAAAAAATAAGCCTCCAACCTCATCAATCTGCCCCAACCAGGTTCGTCCACTCGCCCTTGTTGTCCCTTTTTTTTTAAAAAAAATTTAAAGTGTGACGTGTGAGGACTAAGGAGAAGACGCAGGTGCCGTCCAATAGATTTTTCTCATTTTGTATTTGTTTTAAAGATCGTGCCATTTAAGTGTTATGTCTATTTTTTTCTTGTTCTTTCTTACAAAAGAGGTTTTAATGCCTTTTAAGTTTCAAAAAGCTAAAAATATACATGAAACATCAACAATAATCATTATTTTCAATTCATCCCATAGATGATAGATTTAACATAATAATTTTATAAAATCAGTATTTTTTATTATTATTATTTAAAAAACTAAGAATATTTCATAATTAATTAAAAATCAAGAAAATTTTAAAAAAATCAAGAATTATCATACTTATTGTATTTCTATTTGTTAAATCTCAGATTTTTGCATGTAATTTCATGTTTTTTGAGTGATTTACAATTTAGAATATTTTGATTAACCAAGGCATTCTTCATGGTACTAAGCATATATAAGGTAATTTTTTCGAGTCCTTTTGTTATTAAACATTTATTATGCATTTTTATGTATTATTTATACGTTAGGATATTTCTATTAGACCTATCTACTTAAAGAAGTTGATCTAAGTAATATACAATGTAGATTATTGTTTACTTAACTTATCTAAAAGTTTCAAATCAAAATTTAAAGTTTTTTGACCATTTCCATTAACTTATGTAAATTTACCGCATTTCCACCGACATTTCCACCGATGTCCGACACATTTCTTATTTTTGTCAGACTAAAGTCCGACATGAAATCGACATTTACTTCTATGATTTTGACGAGTCGTGTTGAGACAGTGTATTTTTTGTGCTTTGACTCAACCATGTCAAGTCCACATAGGAGTATACAGGTCGATACTCTCTGACTTTTTCCCAGATCTGCTCCTGAATTTTTCCCAGATTTGCTCCTTCCTCCTTGGGTGCTTTCCTCTTCTCTAGGTGCTCTTTGGATCCTCTTCCGCTGCTACTGTTGTCGTATTTTCATCCATTGCTGCTGCTACTGCCATGATCTTCTTTGGCTGCCGCTGCTGCCATGCTCTTCTTTGGTTGCTCCTCAAATCCTCCTTTCCAAGGTGTTGTTCCTCCTCCTTGGGGTGCTCCTTCTCCAATGAACCTCCTCCTCTGATGATGATGGTGATATTTGTGGTTTTTATTTTGTAAGGTTTTCGATTTATTAAGATACATTAAGATTTATGAAGATACATTAAGATCTATTAAGAGATTAAGAAAATTTAGTAAGGTTTTTGATCTTAGGTTTTTACGTAGTAAATTTTTTTGATAGAATCAGTAAAAATCAAGATAATTCGAAATAAAATTTGGAAAATAAGGAAAATTTTGAAAACCTAATAAAAATCATGATCATTCGAAATAAAGTTTGAAAATTAGAAAAAATTTAAAAATTCACAAAATTTCAATAAAAATATAAAAAAAGGTAAAACTTATGAACAAAATTTAAAAGTAGGAAACTAAATCTGATTAATCCCTTGTAACTTTCAAATAATATGTTATGGAGAACAAAAAATTCAACAACAATTGTTCCAACAACACAACTAGACTAACAACAAGATTTCGATGCAATTAGGCATTCTACTTGGTATTAAGCGTATACAAGTAAATGTTTTGGAATCTCTTATTTAAACATATAATAAACATTTTTAGGTATGATTTATAATTCAAGACATTCATATTAAGTGTATATAGCATTTATAATATAATACATACTTAGAAAGTAAATCTAAATAGTCCTAGATGTATATCATTGCTTATTTTAACTTATCTTAGTTTCAAATTGAAATTTTAAGTTTTTTGACCATTTCCGTAGACTTTCGTAAATTTACCGTGTTTTCACCAAAGTCCGACACGTTTACTCTTTTTGTGAGACCGAAGTTCGACATGAAATCGAAATTTAAAACCTTGGTTCTAACGGACTTTGAGATCCAATTCCCATGCATCCTCCATTGGAAATCAAGGCTTAACCAATCAATATTGTGTGCCGTAATTAGTCAACCTCTCTGCTTGGGCCAAGCAATGCAGAAAAATTGACAACCATAGGATATTTACAAACTTAAATGCCAGGTAGAGTGTACCAGTCCATCACGTGACTACTCATGAAATCCTTAATTATAGAGAGTTCTAATTTCTAAAAAATTGAAACGAAAGTCCTCAACTCTGATTTCTAAATCTGATTTCTAAAGTTGTTTACTTAGCTTTCTTGTTCCACAACCTTGGCTGTAAGATTGCAATTTTTATGCGAAAGTCATTTCACTAAGAAGAGCCCCATTGACTTGGGACACTTTTGTGAGTCCCCAACCCCCCAATGTACGCACCTGCTCCCTGCCAACAAGGTACCTTTCCCCTTACCCCCAAAATCCAAATCGTCATTTTCTTCTCTAAGAGTTCTATCTTCACTAGAATTCCAATGGTAATTAAGTGAAAAATAGAGAACATAGCTTGAACACTTGAACCAGGTAGAGTTCCCTTGTCCACTACTTTATTACTCTTATGAACTCCTTAACTACAAATGGTACTCAGTTTTAAAAAAGAGGGAAGAAATTGTCCTTGGACAAGGTATTCACCTCAAATCTCCAAAAATATTAACACTATTTAGCTTACCTTGTTCAACGATGCTGACATGTAATTTACCTATGGCAAAGACAATTCACTAAAAGAGCCCCATTGACTTGGTGGAGTTTTGTGAGCCTACGGCCTCCATTTGCCTAAGACAAGTGTTAGAGTTATGTTTATATTATTATTATTAGAGTCTTAATAGATAGTAGTGACTTAATAGGTTATTGGATATCTGTTTAAGTTGGGTATCTAATAAATCCTCTAAATATGTACTCCTTGGTCATTAATCAAATAACACATCATTATTCTTCACATGGTACTAGAGCATAGGTTTTAGGGATCCACCAAAGAAAACAACTAAAAAAAAGGAAAGAAATGAACAAAGAAAGAAGCACGCACACCCGTCGCTGGCCCCTACTTGCCCGTGTTGTAGTTGTCAAGCCTCCATCGACCAGTCCCATCACCGACGTTGTCATCTCCGACCTTCCTTCCCACCTCCATCAATTCCTCCTCCTTTTCACCTCGCCGGTCCCTTCTTCTCCTTTCTCTTCTCTGGCCCAACCTCCCCTCGTCACGGACTGATCGATCTTCCAACACGTCACCGACCTCCTCCCATCCATAACCAATGTCGTCAAGCCCTCCTCTCCCCTCCCCACAACTGTCGGCGTCCTCCTCCTTCATTTCTATTGCCAGCTAAAGGGGGAGATCTCCTAAGGTCTCTGACGACCTCGGTAGTCCTATCAAAGTACCAGATGAACATGACTTAGGCCTCTGAAGTAGTCTACTGTAGTGACTCTGCATAGACACATGCTGTCTACATTTGTGTATGTCCTCAAAATCATTAAGTGTGTGTTTTTGGGTGACTTGTGCCTCTAGATCATCATTGTAGGTGCTCGAAAGGTGTTTGTGCCGTGTTTGAGCTATGGTTCTCTACTCGCAGTTTGTGACAAGTCAAATTTTGTTTGTGTTTTAAGTGATGAAAAATAATCTCCTACGAATTTTTTATGGAGATAAACTAATTAGGAAGAATTATTTTAAATGGAGATAAGAGTTTTGAGACATATTGCCACCTATCGGAAGCTTAACCACCTCACTCAATCACCTCTTGATACTAAGGATGCAACATACCAGGATTGATATGCTAGTGATGCCACCATTGTCTCATGCTTAGTTAGTAGCATTGAATCTAGTGTTGTCTGTGCTGTTATGATAGTTCGTCCCACAAGAAAGATTTGGGACATGTTAAAGACTACATATGAGCATGAGAAGAACATTTCTAAGATGTTTGAAGTATATGAACAGTTATTTATGTTTACACAGGAGACAGATCAATGTAGAATTACTATACTACTTAACAAGTTCTTTTAGACGAACATGATGTTTACCAACCACAGACATTTGATGTGAAAGTACAGAGATGAGCTAGCAATAGCTACCTTCCTTTCCAACCTCAATCCTGAGCTCTCCTCATAAATTCACAGATAGATTCTAAGTGTCAATACTGTTCCTAACTTATAGACTACATTTTCCAGAGTTTTACAAATTTCCACTACTACACCTCCTCTAGTGTCAGATCAATTGACTATGGAAGCTTCTCAAGGCTATGGTCATGGACTTGCCAGAATGAGAGGATGTGATAGACGTATAAACAGTGAAGGACAACCACGTTGTCAACATTATGGACGAACTCAACACAAATCATATAGATGCTAGAACAAGTTTGGCAAATCACAATGGACTAATGCTACCATAGAGACAACTCCCACTACACCTACTGATGAACAGACTGTTACCATCTCACAAACCGACTACGAGCAGTTCCTATAGCTTCAAGCCACTAACACTGCATCACATGCTACCACCTTAAGTGCAAGTATCTTACCTCTCAGGACAATTCTTATATTATAGACTCGGAAACTTCTTCTCATATGTTAAGTACACACAAGCTTTTTACCCATATCTCCCAATTATTTGATATTCGTTCTATTTCTATTACTGATGGTTGTTCTTATTCTGGATAAGGGATTGTCTAAGCCTTTTTTCCATATTAGACTTTAAAAAGTACTTTATGTACTTGTTAACCTTTTATTTATTAATACTATTACCAAGCAATTACTTTATTACGTGACATTCTTTCCCTTTCACTGCACACTTCAGGATTTACAGACGAAAAAGAGGATTGATTTGGACCATAAACGAGAATATGACGTGTACTTGTTGGTTTGTGACGAGGTACCTCGAGACTTGCATTTCTAACGTTTATGTCTAAGTCTTCCATTTTATGGTACTACAAGCTTAGTCAACCGTTTCACAGGAAGCTACAATAGGCATTGCCTTGTATTTTGATATCGTATTTTAATTGTGAGTCATGTCAATTAGGTAAACACCACCATACTACCTTTCAACGTCTTCATCTTCTATCTAGCCAGAATCAGTTTGAATTAGTCCATTATGATATTTAAGGTCCAGTTAAAGTTCCGCTTGTGTCTCTGGTTATAGGCATTATATTGTTTTTATAAATAATTATTCTCATGTGTCATAGGTCCACCTCTTGAAGGATCATAGTTATATTCTTGATGTGATCAAATTTCTTTTTTCACTGAAATAATAAATCAATTTTGCATTGCACCAAAATGTTTGCATACTAATAATACTTTAAAATTTGTTCAATCAAGGATTCAATCATATTATGTATCAAAAGTTGTCCATAGACTAATTGTCCTCATATTTTTCAACAAAATAGTATAACTGAACGTAAACACAGACACATTCTTAACGTCACTCCTACCATTATGTTACAGAGAAAAGTTCCAAACTTCTTGTGGTCTAATGTTGTTCTTACAACTTCTTATTTCATATATAGGACGCCCTCCACTCCTTCAGGTGGTAAAATTCTTGTCCAACATCTTCGTCCAGGTATGAAAATATTCTCACTATCATCTAAGGTTTTTGGTTGTGTTGTTGTTGTTCAGGACTTGTCCCCAGGTCTTGACAAGCTGTCCCTTCATTCCATTAAGTGTGTGTTTGTAGGTATTCTCAGACTCAACAAAGATATCATTACACTTTCACCCTGCTACCAGGTTTCTACTAATGTCATTTTTTTTAGTCTCAACCTTGTTTTGAGTCTACGTATTCTGATATTGAAAGTCTTCCGTTTACCGTCTCCTGTTGAGCCACTAGTAACAGGTGAAAGTGAATCAATGATTGTGGAATATGAGAGGTCATGCCCTTTACAAGTATATCATCAACGTTAGTAGCAATGACAACTTCCTCCAACAGAATCATCCTCAACCTCGGATGTAGATCATCCTAATTCTAGTCTTGACCTTCCTATTGCACTATGAAAGAGTAAAAACTCTTGCATAGCTCATCCGATTTCAAATTTGTTTCATATGATCATCTTAATTCTTCCTTTCATAGCTTTGTCCTATCCATTTCCTCTAACTACTAAGAGGACCATCTTATATCACATTGGAAGGCAACTATGAATGAATAAATGTCAGCATTGATGTGTGACACATGGAAATTAGTGACTTGTCTGATAGGAACAAACATAGTCACTTGTAAATAAGTGTATATCATAAAGCATAAGCTAGACGGGTCAGTTGACAGTATAAAGTTCAACTTGTTGCTCATGATTTTACTCAGGCGTATGGGATTAACTACACAGAGACCTTATCTCTAGTTGTCAAATTGAATTCCATCAGTGTTCTCTTGTCCATTATTGTGAATCAATTGTGAAAACTTTATTAATCAAATGTCAAAAACACCTTCCTTTATAGTAATTTACTAGATCAAGTGCTTATAGGACAGCTTCTATGGTATATTGGTCAAGAGGAGGATAGAATATATCGACTAAAGAAGGTCATCTATGACCTTAAGTAAAGTCCGTAGGCATGATTTGAGTAGTTCGACAAAGTTGTCATGCAAGGCGATTTTCAGAGATGTACTATTGATCATTTAATTTTCTACAAGAAGACTACCAGCGATAGTGTAATTCTAGCAGTTTATATTGATGATATATTACTGATAGATAGTGACTCTACACGGATTAGTGAGACCAAGAAATACTTTAAGATACATTTTGTCACTAAAGATATATAAGCAAGCCGCAATTTGTACTCGACATTGAGTTTACATATATTAAGGGAGGATGACATTGTCTCAAAAAAAGTATACACTGAATCTTCTTCAAGAGATAGGATTCTTGGGCGGTAAGCCTAAGAGTACTCCCATAAAGTAAAGTCACATGTTTTGGCATAGTCCTTCAGAGGTACTTGAGGATCTGGATAGTAAAAACGTTTGATTGGAAAACTGATATACTTGACTGTTGTCCTGATATAGCATTTGCAAGCAGTTTATGCATGAGTTTAGGATAGTCCACTGACATGGAATCTTACGTATGTTAGCTTACATCAAAGGTGCCTTAGGTAAAGATCTTGTCTACTGGAAGAACAATTACCTAAAAATCGAAACCTATTTAGAATTTAGATATACAAGGGATAAAGAAGACAGAAAGTCCACTTCAGACTTCTGTACGTATGTTGGGCGTAATTTTATTACTTAGTGGAGGAAGAAGTAGAATGTCGCATCTAGATTCAATACCTAGGTAGAATACAAATCTATAGCCCAAACTACATGTAAGATGATATAGATCACGTCTCTTCTAATGAAACTTGGTTTCTCTATAGAGACTCCTATGACCATGTATTGTGATAACCAAACTATCATCTTCATCATTAATAATCTTACCTTCCATGAGTGTACCAGGCATACCGAAGTAGATTACCATTATGTATGGAAAAGTGATGAGAGGTGTTATTTCTATACCCTACACTCCATTTTCAAAACAACTAACAAACATTTTCACCAATGATTTGGGTATTAAGATTTTTGAGACTCTATGTACTAAGTTAGGCATGATTGATATACATACTCTAGTTTGAATAAGAGTATAAGAGTTCTTATTATTATTATTATTATTATTATTAAAGTCTTATTAGATAGTAAAAGCTTATTGGGTTATTAGACTGTTTAAGTTGGGTATCTAATAAATTGTACATATATGTACTCCATAGTTATTAATCAAATTACACATCGTTACTTTTCCCTCTAATCTTCACAAGTACACATACCCTATGGCAAACTCTAGCATGACATCATTATAAGAAATAACATGAGAAGATAGCAAAATGCACTATAATTTTTTTGACCCATTTAGAAGATTTATGTACCATGGTTAATAGATTGAACTTCAATTTGACACGATTACAACCCTATTCAACATGATTAAAACTAATTAAACACCGTAGAACACATTCAAAAACATCTTATGCATATTTTAAAAATAGTACTCTCAATAAACAATCATAAATAATATTAAATGTTATAGTGAATATATGATACAACCCATTGTTGGGTCTTTTCAAACAACCTTAAAAGCCAAGTCCTCATCTTCCTCTCAAAGAGTTGAATCTATGAAGGCAGTCCAAACACAAATAAGAGAAAAATAAAGAACCTAGCTTGAACACTTTTTCACAACTCCACTCTTTCGTTCTTAAAAGCTCTCTCAACTCTTTTCCACAAGGGTGCCTCCACTCTGATCGTAGAGTTGGCTCCACCAAATATGCAAATTTGAGAAACCTAATGGGAAAACTTCCAACCTTGTGACACAAAGCTCTTGCCAAACACTCAACTAGCTCTCCTCACCGCGTGAACTCCCATGGGAGATTTAAAGAAAAGGGATGGCTGAGGAATACATATATGTACATGAAGTTTTCATCAAAACGAAGAGGATTTTAGTAGTATGTACAATTTCTTATGTGTGTATGTGTGTATGAATGAAAAAAATGTGAAGTGAACTGAAAAGAAGAGAAAATGAAGAAAAAAGGAAAACAAAGGAAGACAAGAAGAAGAGAACAAAGAGGAAGACAAGAGTAAGAGAGTAAGAGAGTAAGTAAAGGATTTTGAGGAAGAGAAGAATAAAAGGAGAAGAAGAAACAAGAAATATAGTGGTCAAAATAGAAGAGAACAAATAAGGGAAAGTAACATATCGAAGGAGGAAAAGAACCGCCAAATAAGGGAAAGTAACATATCGAAGGAGGAAAAGAACCGCCTTTTAATAAGGTGAAAATGACAACCAAGTTGACCCATGGCAATCACCTATTTGAACCCCACCTTGACACACCCCGACCCTCATCACACCTCACCTAGTCGCCTATTTCGGACCAAAAGACCCAAGCAAACAGTTTAAAGACACTCAAATGGTAAGCTTGAAGACTTCGCACAAAAGCATGAAGGTCTGGGTGAATAGCCTAAAGGCACCCAAGATGTCGAGCTGAAGACCCCAAACGAGCAACTTATAGAGTTGGTATCCTCCACCAGACTAATTGAACTACGAAATTAGCCCGTAGAAGATTGTTTGGTGCTGATGGAGGGAAAATTAAGGCAGATAGAGGAAGGAAAGTCACCATTGACCAACACCATTGTAAAGGTTGAGCAATCTCCTTTACAGAAGTAATCTATGTTATGCCTCTCTATAAAAGGTTTAAAATGCTCATGATTAAGCCAAACAACGACCATAGAGACTCGATTGACCATGTGTAAGCCCTTCAAGACCTCCTCAGGATGCAGCAAGTCTCTAAGGAAATGATGTGCAAAATCTTCCCTACCACCCTCCATGGGCCAATGAGGGTATGGTTCTCTAGACTCTGACCAATGTCCATTAGCAACTTCAAGGATCCCTCTGCTGTCTTCAACACCCATTTCATCGATCGCTGTCGTCGAACAAGGGATAGTGATTATTTGTTCAATGTGAAGTAGCGACTAGGCAAGTCCACCCAGAGCTTCATCCAACAGTTTAACATTATCACTAAAGAGATCTTGGACCTAGTGCCAAAGATCGCCCTTTCAGCTTTTAAGATAGTGCTCCAACCATCCAAGCTTCCTTGATCGTTCGATGAAAAGCCACCTCGGACATTCACTGAGGCTCTGGAAGGGGCAAATATGTACATAAAGGTCAATAAGGTTGAAGAGATGAAGCAGTCGGCCAGGACAGTTCAATCGATAATGAAGGAGGAGTAGGTAACAGCCTCGCTTCCACCAAGTCCCTCTTAAAAGGAGAGGAGGCCACTACAAGTACTGATTAGGTGGATAGACAAGGTGCCAATGGTTGCTCCAAGATACCACAACTTTGTCCCACTTAACGTCGATGGAGCTCACTTGTCGATGGAGATCTAAGGGTAAGAGAGGTTGAACTCGCTGACTAGGTTAAGGCCGAAGCCAAAGAAAAGGGGTGGCACCTCGCCGACTCGCCCTACTGTGAGTTCCATCGCAAGCTGCCCACTCCACTGAAGACTATCAACTCCTAAAGGAGGAAATCAAGGCACTTTTCCGTAGGACGCCTAAGACACTTTGTCGACTGTCGATAGACAGGCGAGCGACCTACAAGAGAGAAGCCGCCTGGCCGAGGAACATGTTGGGCTACCAGACAAAGAAGTCTCGTAGGATGACAACTAAGTCATTGCATAGGAAAGGTTTCATGGCAGCTAACCACCGACTTATGTAAACATAGTTAAGGCAAAGGAGCCATCATACTCCCCTCTAAGCCTCCGTTAAGGCGACTATCTGGTGATAACGTTCATCAACTTCCTTATAGTTTGGGTCCTCATTCGCTATAATGTCATTCTGGACTGACAACCCTCGACTAACTAAGAGTTGTGCCCTCCACTTACCAACTGTGCCTTAAGTTCCCAACCCCTACCAAAGTAGGCTATGTACAAGGCGACTAGCTCTTAATGTGGGAATGTTAGCCTCCATCAAGGCAAAGAAAGCACTACCAATCGAGATAGCACCGAAGGAGAGAGTTTGCATGATCGAGCAAGGGCCAATCGAAACTAAGGTGAGTAGGCCAAGAAATCAACCAAAGAGATCAAGAGATCTGCTCGGAGCCCCAAAGCTACAACGAAGAATCCAAATTGGTTGAAGCATGTCAGCTGAGGTTCACAAAATGCTTGTTCAAACTCTAGAGAACACCACGATCTCATAGATGTCAACCCAGATGTCATTATTCATAAACTTAATGTCAACCCTAGCACTCAACCAAAGAAGCAGAGGAGGAGGCCATAATCCCTAAAGAAACAAGAAGCAACCAACAAGGACATCAACCGCCTCACTAGGGTAGAATTTTGTCAAGATAGCCTTGTACCTCGAGTCGCTCACCAATGTTGTACTTATTAAAAACGTGAATAATAAATGATGGATGTGTGTTGACTACACCGATCTTAACAAGTGTTGCCTTAAGGACAACTTCCCTTTACCCAACATAGATCAATTAGTCGACTGGTCATCTGAGAATAAGATGCTTGCTATGATGGATGCTTTCTCTGGTTATCACAAGATTCACATGAGCCCAACGGATGAAAAAAAAGCATCCTTGGTCACTGGCCAAGGCACCTAACATACAAGGTGATGTCCTTCGGCCTGAACAGTAATGGAGCGACCTATTAGTGGCTTGTCTAGAAAATCTTCAAGGACCAGCTCAAGTGGAACATAGAAGCCTACTTCGACGACATTTTGGTCAAAAGCAAAAAAGCAACTGATCATGTGTTCGACCTGCAAAAAGCACTCACCTAGTTGTGCAAGTATCGAGTCAAGCTAAATGCAGAGAAATGCGTCTTCGTGTCGAGTAAGTTCTTGGGCTTCCTCCTTACAGGGGAATCAAAGCCAACCTCGGCAAAATCTAGGCGATCATCGAGATGGAGCCACCTCAAACAACTACGGATGTCAAGAGGCTCATCAACCAAATAACTACCCTTAGCCACTTTATGTCTTGCTCGATAGGAAAGTGCCGACCATTCTTCAAGCTACTCAAGGGTAAGGCCATGAAGACCTAAAGTGGCCTTCGATGCTTTGAAGAAGTATCTCGCCCAGTCACCCCTACTTGCTAGGTTGATCGAGGGTGAAGTACTACAGCTCTATCATTCAACCATAGACCACACCCACGGAGATGTGCTAATCAAAGAAGAAAACCAGAAGCAACAACAAATTTATTATGTCAATAAGACCCTTTAACAACCAAAAATGCACTCTTGCATTAAGAAGTTAGTTTATATAGTAGTAGTGCCTACCATGTCTTTGCCCTTTCTCTGCACACTCTGTAATTGTCTTCACTGACTACCCACTGCGCCATAAGTCTAAGACGTCCAAAAAATAATTGAAATTGTCCGTCAAATTAGGGGAATTTGATATATCTTTCTAGCTCATGGTCACAATCAAAAGGTAGGTCCTTTGGACTTCGTCATGAAGTTAGCGTCGCGAGTAGAATCGGGCCTGGAAGGGGACCCCTGGAGATTATTCGTCGATGGCTCATCCACGACCAAGGCCACAGGAGCAGATGTATTATTGATCAACTTGGAAGGAGCTCACTTTGAGCACGCAATCTGGCTAGACTTCGCCGCCACCAACGATGCCACAGAATACGAAGCATTTTTGGTAGGACTCTGCCTTGTAGCCAAAGTAGGAGCAAAGAAGTTACTTGGCCACACTAATTTCTTAACTGGTCATTAAGAATTTTGAAGCCTAACACTCCATCATGGCCAAGTACTTGCTCGAAGTTCGACAACTAATGGCCTTATTTTCTCCATGAACTATGGTACAGATCCCTCAAGTGGAAAACACTAAGGTGAATGCACTTTCCCGTCAGGCCTCGTCCTTCGAAAGAACAACTGCAAATGTCATGTTTAGGACACTTGCAAGAGAAGCGAGATCGAGTTGATCAAGTAGATGAATGATGGGAGAATGGTGATTTGGATGTACCTATAACACAAGACATTGTCGGTCAACCAGGTCGAGACAAAATTGATCAAAAGGCAAACAATAAGGTACAGTGTCACCATCAGGCAACTATACTGGCGATCCCTCTCCTAACCACTTTTGCTATGTATTAGGTTTGAAGAGAAGCACTCCATTTTGAAAGATATCCGTAAGGAACTCTGTGGAAACCATTGACGCTAGGTCATTTCCTTATAGAACACTGTCAAGGATATTATTGGCCCACTCTCCAGGTAGAGGTAGTTGAGATGGTCAACCTACGATCACTACCAGAGGTTTGCTATGGTGCTACGCACTCCGTCGATCGACAGAACGTCGATCAGATTGTCCTTCCCCTTCACCCTTTGAAGAATCGACATCACCCTTTGGTCCATTCCCCCAAGCTCCTAGGTAGCTCAAATTTCTCATTGTAGCAATGGTCCATTCCTGACATTTAGGGTGTCAGCAGACATTCCCGTCGAGCTCTACATGTCCCACCCTAACGAAGGATGAACAACTGCTCATATACCTCGAAGACTCAGGAGATATTCTTTTCAAGACCATAGGTGAGACGTAGTGTATCCCATATCATCTTTACAAGTCTCAGCATATAACTCCTCGAGCAACATTAAGTTTCATTCTATTGACCATCAAGAGACAATAGTTGCATCATCCGCAAACCAGCCATCATATGTGAAGTCCCTACTGTCTGGAGGAGGTTTTGATGAGATGACTAATTTTACGGTAGGCGATGATAAACGTCTAGAAACTTTGTGCCCAAAGGAAATAATTCTTGCCATTTAGTTTTTCAAAAGGTCCACTGAGATGCTTCACCAAAGACTCATGTGTAGCCATAATAATCGGAAGATTTTATGATCTGCTCCTGCTACACAGGTGAAGAAAAAACCTGATTTGATGTAGATATGGCATAAAAACAACTCACAATCACCTTCTAGAGACACCAACACACAGTCTGAAGACACAAACATGCATAGATATCACGTATCCATACACACACAAGGAAGAAAAGACATTAGAAAGCCTACACCATGGCCTGGGACGTCGAACGGTGCTAAACAAGGGTTGGACTACCCCTTCGGCGGGAGTGAGGCCATCGACGTCCACTTCAGCTGCTACAGTAGCAGCCAGCGATGGTTGGGGGCTACCCTGACGGCGACAGGAGGAAAGAGGGGAATGACGACGAAAGGAGGTGTTGCAGCTGCCAGCGACATCAGGAGCAGGCTGATCTGGTGACACAGGCAGCAAAGGGACTGTTCCGGCAATGAGGAGGCTAGCAAGTAGTGGTGGCAATGGAAAACAAATAAGTTTTAAACCCAAGCTCTGGTACTATGTTAAAATTAGAGGAAAAATAGAGTCTAATGTCATTCTGTAATGAGTAGTTACATACTTATATGAGTCATTAGATATCTTAGACTAAATGGATGTCTAATAACCCACTACAACTAATACAAGATAATAAGAAAACTTTAACAATAATTTTATACACAAGATTTAAATTTTTTTATTTTCAAAAAAAGAAAATAGTTCATCTTGTACTATAGATTTTATTAAATTTTCTTTTACTTCTTCGACATTATATTTCCAATTTACTAATCCACTAAAACTTACGTGCAATTTAGTTTATTTTAAATCTGTGTTATCATCTTTATTATGTGCAACTAAACAATTTTGTAAATTCTTAACTATATGACCTACACCTCCATCCCTAGGACAAGTGTATCTTGTACTACAATACTTACAATAACATCTACTTTCATCTATAAGATCTAAGATTACATATTTCTAAACTCATGAACTTTGTTTCCTAGGTTTCTGTATAGCAATGGATTGTATTTGTGTGTTTTGAAGAAGGCTAGACTCCTTAGTTGGGATATAATCATAACTTTCTATATTTTTCATTATAATGTATTAAAAAATTGATAATAAAAAATCATTAATCTAACAAACCCAAAACTCAAAAATGAAGGAATTAAAAGTAGAGAAACTAAAGAGATTAAAAGTAAAGAACTTTTATTGTTAAAGGTTAGAACAAAGTGACGAAGTCTGAAGTCAAACTTGAATTTTTCACTTAAGTTTTGAGAATTTGAGAAAATTGGAGAGAATAAGAGAATTGAGTGAATGAAAGTATCGTAAAAAATAGAAAGAAGAGTGAGTTGTGTGAAGAAAATGAGAAATATGGGAGAAATATTTATAGAAGAAGAATAGGAAAAAAAAAACAGAGAGAGAGTGTGGAACATTATAAAATGCAACGTTGAGCAATGAATGGTTTTCCAATTGTTACAATGTTTTTTTTTTTTTAAATTTT
>JAMKQA010247396.1:0-13459 GCA_024699735.1 Posidonia australis
TCTGATCCGGAGGTGATCCGAGTCGTTGGATCCTTATAGCCTAGGACCAACCATCTATCCTTTTCTCGAGACTCCTCTGATCCGGAGGTGATCCGAGTTGTTGCATCCTTATAGCCTAGGACCAACCATCTATCCTTTCCTCGATACTCCTCTGATCCGGAGGTGACTCGAGTCGTTTGTTCCTTATAGCCTAGGACCAAGCATCTATCCTTTTCTCGAGACACCTTTGATCCAGAGGTGATCCGAGTTGTTGGTTCCTTATAGCCTAGGACCAACCATCTATCCTTTTCTCGAGAATCCTCTTATCCGTAGGTGATCCGAGTCTTTGGTTCCTTTCAGCCTAGGACCAACCATCTAATCTTTTCTCAAGACACCTCTGATCTGGACGTGATCCGAGTCGTTGGTTCCTTATATTCGAGTACCAACCATCTGTCCTTTTCTTGAGACACCTTTGATCCGGTGGTGGTCCGAGTCATTTGTTCGTTATAGCCTAGGACTAGCCATCCATTTGTCCATATCTCGAGACACCTCTGATCCAGAGGTGATCCGAGTCGTTGGTTCCTTATAATCTTGGACCAACCATCTATCCTTTTCTCGAGAATCCTCTAACCCGTAGGTGATCCATGTCTTTGGTTCCTTACAGCCTAGGACCAACCATCTAATCTTTTCTGGAGACTCCATTAATCCGGAGGTGATCTGAGTCGTTGGTTCCTTATAGCCGAGTACCAACCATCTGTCCTTTTCTTGAGACTCCTCTGATCCAGAGGTCGTCCGAGTCGTTGGTTCCTTATAGCCTAGGACCAACCATCCATTTGTCATTATCTCGAGACACCTCAAATGCAGAGGTGATTCGAGTCGTTGGTTCCTTATAACCTTGGATCAACCATCTATCATTTTCTCGAGACTCCTCTGATCTGGAGGTGATCAGAGTCGTCGGATCCTTATAGCGTAGGACCAACCATCTATCCTTATCTCAAGACTACTCTAATCCGAAGGTGACACGAGTCGTTGGTTCCTTATAGCCTAGGACCAAACATCTTTCCCTTTCTTGAGCTCCCTTTGATCCAGAGGTGACCCGAGTCGTTGGTTCCTTATAGCCTAGGACCAGCCATCTATCCTTTTCTCGAGACTCCTTTGATCCGGAGGTGATCCGAGTCGGTGGTTCCTTATAGCCGAGTACCAACGATCTGTCCATTTCGCGAGACTCCTCTGATCCGGAGGTGGTCCGAGTCGTTGGTTCCTTATAGCCTAGGACCAACCATCCATCTGTCCTTATCTCGATACTCCTCTAATCCAGAGGTGATCCTAGTCATTGGTTCCTTATAGCCTAGCACCAACCATTTATCCTTTTCTCGAGACACCTCCGATCTAGAGGTGATCTGAGCCGTTGGATCTTTATTGCCTAGGACCAACCATCTATTCTTTTCTCGAGACTCCTCTGATTCGGAGGTGATCCGAGTCGTTGGTTCCGTATAGCCTAGGACCAACCATCTATCCTTTTCTCGAGACTCCTCTGATCCGGAGGTAATCCGAGTCGTTGGTTTCGTATATCCTCGGACCTACCATCTATCCTTTTCTCGAGACTCCTCAGATCCTGTGGTGATCCGAGTTGTTGGTTCCTTATAGCCTAGGACCAACCATCTATCCTTTTCTTGATATTCCTCCGATCTAGAGGTGACCTGAGTCGTTGGTTCCATATAGCCTAGGACCAACCATCTTTCCTTTTCTCGAGACTCCTCAGATCCGGAGGAGATCCAAGTCGTTGGATCCGTATAGCCTAGGAACAACCATCTATCCTTTTCTCGAGACTCCTCTGATCCGGAGGTGATCCGAGTTGTCGCATCCTGATAGCCTAGGACCAACTATCTATCCTTTCCTCGATACTCCTCTGATCCGGAGGTGACCCGAGTCGTTTGTTCCTTATAGCCTAGGACCAACCATCTATCCTTTTCTCGAGACACCTTTGATCCAGAGATGATCCGAGTTGTTGGTTCCTTATAGCCTAGGACCAACCATCTATCCTTTTCTCAAGAATCCTCTAATCCGTAGGTGATCCGAGTCTTAGGTTCCTTACAGCCTAGGACCAACCATATAATCTTTTCTCGAGACACCTCTGATTTGGAGGTGATCCAAGTCGTTGGTTCCTTATAGCCAAGTACCAACCATCTGTCCTTTTCTCGAGACTCCTCTGATCCGGAGGTGGTCAGAGTCGTTGCTTCCTTATAGCCTAGGACTAGCCATCCAATTGTCCTTATCTCGAGACCCCTCTGATCCAGAAGTGATCCAAGTCGTTGGTTCCTTATAACCTTGGACCAACCATCTATCCTTTTCTCATGACTCCTCTGATCCGGAGGTGATCCGAATCGTTGGATCCTTATAACCTTGGACAAACCATCAATCCTTTTCTCGAGACTCCTCCGATCCGGAGGTGATCTGAGTTGTTGCATCCTTATAGCCTAGGACCAACCATCTATCCTTTTCTCGATACTCCTCTGATCCGGAGGTGATCCGAATCGTTGGTTCCTTATAACCTTGGACCAACCATCTATCCTTTTCTTGAGACTCCTCCGATCCGGAGGTGATGCGTGTCGTTGATTCCATATAGCCTAGGGCCAACCATCTATCCTTTTCTCGAGGCTACTCTGTCCAGAAGTAATCCGAGTCTTTGGTTCCTTATAGCCAAGGATCAACCATCTATCCTTTTCTCGAGACATCTCTGATCAAGAGGTGATCCGAGTCTTTGGTCCCTTAAAGCCTTGGACCAACCATCCATACTTTTCTCGAGACTCCTCTAAACCATAGGTGATCCGAGTCTTTGGTTCCTTATAGCCTAGGACCAACTATCAAATCTTTTCTCGAGACTCCTCTGATCCGGAAGTGATCCGAGTCGTTGGTTCCTTATAGCCGAGTACCTACCATCAGTCTTTTTCTCGAGACTCCTCTGATCCGGAGGTGGTCCGAGTCGTTGGTTCCTTATAGCCTAGGACCAACCATCCATTTGTCCTTATCTCGAGACACCTTTGATCCAGAGGTGATCCGAGTCGTCGGTTCCGTATAGCCTAGGATTAATCGTTTGTCCTTTTCTCTAGACACCTCTGATCTGGAGGTGATCCGAGTCGTTGGATCCTTATAACCTAGGACCAACCATCTATCCTTTTCTCGAGTCTTCTCTGATCCGGAGGTGATCCGAGTAGTTGCATCCTTATAGCCTAGGACCAACCATCAATCCTTTCCTCGATACTCCTCTGATCCGGAGGTGACCCGAATCGTTTGTTCCATATAGCCAAGGACCAACCATCTATCCTTTTCTCGAGAAACCTCTGATCCAGAGGTGATCCGAGAAGTTGGTTCCTTATAGCCTAGGACCAACCATCTATCCTTTTCTCGAGAATCCTCTAATCCGTAGCTGATCCGAGTCTTAGGTTCCTTACAGTCTAGGACAAACCATCTAATCTTTTCTCGAGACACCTCTGATCCGGAGGTGATCCGAGTCGTTGGTTCCTTATAGCCAAGTACCAACCATCTGTCCTTTTCTCGAGACTCCTCTGATCCGGAGGTGGTTAGAGTCGTTGGTTCCTTATAGCCTTGGACTAGCCATCCAATTGTCCTTATCTCGAGACCCCTCTGATCCGGAGGTGATCCGAGTCGTTGGTTCCTTATAACCTTGGACCAACCATCTATCCTTTTCTCGTGACTCCTCTGATCCGGAGGTGATCCGAATCGTTGGATCCTTATAACCTTGGACAAACCATCTATCCTTTTCTCGAGACTCCTCCGATCCGGAGGTGATCTGAGTTGTTGCATCCTTATAGCCTAGGACCAACCATCTATCCTTTTCTCGATACTCCTCTGATCCGGAGGTGACCCGAGTCGTTGGTTCATTATAGCCTAGGACCAATAATCTATCCATTTCTCGAGCTTCCTTTGATCCAGAGGTGACCCGATTCGTTGGTTCCTTATATCCTAGGACCAACTATCTATCCATTTCTCGAGACTCCTCCGATCCGGAGGTGATCCGAGTCGTTGGTTCCTTATAGCCGAGTACCAACTATCTGTCCCTTTTTCGAGACTCCTCTGATCCAGAGGTGGTCCGAGTCATTGGTTCCTTGCAGCATAGGACCAACCACCCATCTGTCCTTATCTCGTGACTCCTCTGATCCAAAGGAGATCCGAGTCGTCGGTTCCTTACAGCCTAGCACCAACCATCTATCCTTTTCTACAGACACCTCTGATCCAGAGGTGATCCGAGTCGTTGGATCCTTATTGCCTAGGACCAACCATCTATCCTTTTCTCGAGACTCCTCTGATCCGGAGGTGATCCGAGTCGTTGGTTCCTTATAGCCATGGACCCAACATCTATCCTTCTCTCGATACTCCTCTGATCTGGAGGTGACCCGAGTCGTTGGTTCCATATAGCCTAGGACCAACCATCTTTCCAATTCTCGAGACACCTCTTACCCGGTGGAGATCCGAGTCGTTGATTCCATATAGCCTGGGACCAACAATCTATCCTTTTCTCGAGACTCCTCTGATCCGGAGGTGATTCAAGTCATTGGTTCCTTATAGCTTGGGACTAACCTTCTATCCTTTTCTCGAGACACCTCTGATCAAGAGGTGATCCGAGTCGTATGTTCCAAATAGCCTGGGACCAACCTTCTACCCTTTTCTTGAGACTCCTCTGATCCGGAATTGTTCCGAGTCGTTGGTTCCTTATAGCCTCGGACCTACCATCTATCCTTTTCTCGAGACTCCTCTGATCCGGAGGTGATTCGAGTCGTTGGTTCCATATAGTCTAGGACCAATCATCAATCCATTTCATGATACTCCTCTGATCCAAAGGTGGCCCGAGTCGTTGGTTCCTTATAGCCTTGGACCTACCATCAATCCTTTCCTCGAGACTCCTCTGATCTGGAGGTGATCCGAGCCATTGGTTCCTTATAGCCTAGGACCAACCATCTATCCTTTTCTCGAGACACCTCTGATCCGGCGGTGATCCGAGTCATTGGTTACTTATTGCCTAGGACCAACCATCAATCCTTTCCTCAAGCTTCCTCTGATCCGGAGGTCACCCGAGTCGTTGGTTCCTTATAGCCAAGGAACAACCATCTATCCTCTTCTCGAGACTCCTCTGATCCGGAGGTGATCCGAGTCGTTGGTTACTTATAGCCTAGGACCAACCATCTCTCCTTTTCTCGAGCTTCCTACGAACCGGAGGTGTCCCGAGTCGTTGGTTCCTTATAGCCTAGGACCAGCCATCTATCCTTTTCTCGAGACTCCTCTGATCCAGAGGTAATCCGTGTCTTTGGTTCCTTATAGCCTGGGACCAACCATCTATCTGTTTCTTGAGACTCCACCAATCCGGAGGTGATCCGAGTCGTTGGTTGCTTATAGCCTCGGGCCAACCATCTATCTTTTCTCGAGACTCCTCTGATGCGGAGGTGTTTGGAGTCGTAGGTTCCTTATGGCGTTGGACCAACCATTTATCGTTTTCCCGAGACACCTCTGATCCGTAGGTGATCCGAGTCGTTGGTTCCTTATAGCCTAGGACCAACCATCTATCCTTTTCTCGAGACTCCGCTGATCCAAAGATGACCCGAGTCGTTGGTTCCTTATAGCCAAGGAACAACCATCTATCCATTTCTCGAGACACCTCTGATCTAGAGGTGATCCAAGTCGTTGGTTCCTTATAACGAAGGACCAACCATCTATCCTTTTCTCGAGACTCCTTCTGATCCAGAGGTGATCTGAGTCTTTGGTTCCTTATAGCCTAGGACCAACCATCAAATCTTTTCTCTAGACTCCTCTGACCCAGAAGTGATCCGAGTCATTGGTTCCTTATAGCCGAGTACCAACCATCAGTACTTTTCTCGAGACTCCTCTGATCTGGAGGTGGTCCGAGTCGTTGGTTCCTTATAGCCTAGGACCAACCATCCATTTGTCCTTATCTTGAGACACCTCTGATCCAGAGGTGATCCGAGTCGTTGGTTCCTTATAGCCTAGGAGCAATCATCTGTCCTTTTCCCTAGATACCTCTGATCCGGAGGTGATCCGAGTCGTTGGATCCTTATAACCTAGGACCAACCATCTATCCTTTTCTCGAGACACCTCTGATCCGGAGGTGATCCGAGTAGTTGCATCCTTATAGCCTAGGACCAACCATCAATCCTTTCCTCGATACTCCTCTGATCCGGTGGTGACCCGAATCGTTTGTTCCATATAGCCAAGGACCAACCTTCTATCCTTTTCTCGAGAAACCTCTGATCCAAGGGTGATCCGAGAAGTTGGTTCCTTATAGCCTAGGACCAACCATCAATCCGTTTCTCGAGAATCCTCTAATCCATAGCTGATCCGAGTCGTAGGTTCCTTGCAGCCTAGGACCAACCATCTAATCTTTTCTCGAGACACCTTTGATCCGAAGGTGATCCGAGTCGTTGGTTCCTTATAGCCAAGTACCAACCATCTGTCCTTTTTTCGAGACTCCTCTGATCCGGTGGTGGTCAGAGTCGTTGGTTCCTTATAGCCTAGGACTAGCCATCCATTTGTCCTTATCTTGAGACCCCTCTGATCCAGAGCTGATCCGAGTCGTTGGTTCCTTGTAACCTTGGACCAACCATCTATCCTTTTCTCGTGACTCCTCTGATCCGGAGGTGATCCGAATCGTTGGATCCTTATAGCGTAGGACAAACCATCTATCCTTTTCTCGAGACTCCTCTGATCTGGAGGTGATCTGAGGTGTTGCATCCTTATAGCCTAGGACCAACCATCTATTCTTTTCTCTATACTCCTCTGATCCGGAGGTGACCCGAGTCGTGGTTCATTTTAGCCTAGGACCAATCATCTATCCATTTCTAGAGCTTCCTTTGATCCAGAGGTGACCCGATTCGTTGGTTCCTTATAGCCTAAGACCAACTATCTATCCATTTCTCGAGACTCCTCCGATCCGGAGGTGATCCGAGTCGTTGGTTCCTTATAGCCGAGTACCAACTATCTGTCCCATTTTCGAGAATCCTCTGATCCAGCGGTGGTCCGAGTCATTGGTTCCTTGTAGCCTAGGACCATCCATCCATCTGTCCTTATCTCGAGACTCCTCTGATCCAGAGGAGATCTGAGTCGTCGGTTCCTTACAGCCTAGGACCAACCATCTATCCTTTTCTACAGACACCTCGGATCCAGAGGTGATCTGAGTCGTTGGATCCTTATTGCCTAGGACCAACCATCTATCCTTTTGTCGAGACTCCTCCGATCCAGAGGTGATCCGAGTCGTTGGTTCCATATAGCCATGGACCAAACATCTATCCTTCTCTTGATACTCCTCTGATCTGGAGGTGACCCGAGTCGTTGGTTCCATATAGCCTAGGACCAACCATCTTTCCAATTCTCGAGACACCTCTGACCCGGTGAAGATCCGAGTTTTTGATTCCATATAGCTTGGGACCAACCATCTATCCGTTTCTCGAGACTCCTCTGATCCGGAGGTGATTCTAGTCGTTGGTTCCTTATTGCTTGGGACTAACCTTCTATCCTTTTCTCGAGACACCTCTGATCCGGAGGTGATCCGAGTCGTAGGTTCCAAATAGCCTGGGACCAACCTTCTACCCTTTTCTTGAGACTCCTCTGATCCGGAGTTGTTCCGAGTCGTTGGTTGCTTATAGCCTCGGACCTACCATCTATCCTTTTCTCGAGACTCCTCTGATCCGGAGGTGATTCGAGTCGTTGGTTCCATATAACCTCGGACCAATCATCAATCCATTTCACGATACTCCTCTGATCCAAAGGTGACCCGATGCATTGGTTCCTTATAGCCTAGGACATACCATCAATCCTTTTCTCGAGACTCCTATGATCCGGAGGTGATCCGAGCCTTTGGTTCCTTATAGCCTAGGAACAACCATCTATCCTTTTCTCGAGACTCCTCTGATCCGGCGGTGATCCGAGTCGTTGGTTCCTTATTGCCTAGGACCAACCATCAATCCTTTCCTCACGCTTCCTCTGATCCGGAGGTCACCCGAGTCGTTGGTTCCTTATAACCAAGGACCAACCATCTATCCTCTTCTCGAGACTCCTCTGATCTGGAGGTGATCCGAGTCGTTGGTTACTTATAGCCTAGGACCAACCATCTCTCCTTTTCTCGAGATTCCTATGAACCGGAGGTGTCCCAAGTCGTTGATTCCTTATAGCCTAGGACCAACCATCTATCCTTTTCTTAAGACTTCTCCGATTCGGAGGTGATCCGAGTCGTTGGTTCCTTATAGCCTAGGACCAGCCATCTATCCTTTTCTCGAGACTCCTCTGATCCGGAGGTGATCCGTGTCTTTGGTTCCTTATTGCCTGGGACCAACCATCTATCCGTTTCTTGAGACTCCACCGATCCGGAGGTGATCCGAGTCGTTGGTTGCTTATAGCCTCGGGCCAACCATCTATCCTTTTCTCGAGACTCCTCTGATCCGGAGGTGATTCGAGTCGTTGGTTCCTTATGGCGTTGGACCAACCATTTATCGTTTTCTCGAGACACCTCTGATCCATAGGTGATCCGAGTCGTTGGTTCCTTATAGCCTAGAACCAACCATCTATCCGTTTCTCGAGACTCCGCTGATCCGAAGATGACCCGAGTCGTTGGTTCCTTATAGCCTAGGAACAACCATCTATCCATTTCTCGAGACACCTCTGATCCAGAGGTGATCGAAGTCGATGGTTCCTTATAACCTAGGACCAACCATCTATCCTTTTCTCGAGACTTCTTCTGATCCAGAGGTCATCCGAGTCGTTGGTTCCTTATTGCCTACGACAAAGCATCTATCCTGTTCTCGAGACTCCACCGATATGGAGGTGATCCTAGTCGTTGGTTTCTTACAGCCTAGGAACAACCATCTATCCTTTTCTTGAGACTCCTCCGATCCAGTGGTGATCCGTGTCGTTGTTTCCATAAAGCCATGGAGCAATCATTTATCCTTTTCTCGACTCTCCACCGATCCGGAGGTGATCCAAGTCGTTGCTTCCTTATAGCCTGGGACTAACCATCTATCCTTTTCTTGAGACTCCTCCGATCCGGAGGTGATGCGAGTCGTTCGTTCCATATAGCCAAGGGCCAACCATCAATCCTTTTCTCGAGACTACTCTATCCAGAAGTGATCCGAGTCTTTGGTTCCTTATAGCCAAGGACCAACCAACTATCCTTTTCTCGAGACACCTCTGATCAAGAGGTGCTCCGAGTCTTTGGTCCCTTATAGCCTTGGACCAACCATCCATCCTTTTCTCGAGACTCCTCTAAACCATAGGTAATCCGAGTCTTTCGTTCCTTATAGCCTAGGACCAACCATCAAATCTTTTCTCGAGACTCCTCTGATCCGGAAGTGATCCGAGTCGTTGGTTCCTTATAGCCGAGTACCAACCATCAGTCCTTTTCTCGAGACTCCTCTGATCCGGAGGTGGTTCGAGTCGTTGGTTCCTTATAGCCTAGGACCAACCATCCATTTGTCCTTATCTCGAGACACCTCTGATCCAGTGGTGATACGAGTCATTGGTTCCTTATAGCCTAGGAGCAATCATCTGTCCTTTTCTCTAGACACCTCTGATCTGGAGGTGATCCGAGTCGTTGGATCCTTATAACCTAGGACCAACCATCTATCCTTTTCTCGAGACTCCTCTGATCCGGAGGTGATCCGAGTTATTGCATCATTATAGCCTAGGATCAACCATCAATCCTTTCCTCGATACTCCACTGATCTGGAGGTGACCCGAATCGTTTGTTCCATATAGCCTAGGACCAACCATCTATCCTTTTCTCAAGAAACCTCTGATCCAGAGGTGATCCGAGAAGTTGGTTCTTTATAGCCTAGGACCAACCATCTATCCTTTTCTCGAGAATCCTCTAATCCGTAGCTGATCCGAGTCTTTGGTTCCATACAGCCTAGGACCAACCATCTAATCATTTCTCGAGACTCCTCTGATCCGGAGGTCATCTAAGTCGTTGGTTCCATATAACTGAGCACCAACCATCAGTCCTTTTCTCGGGACACCTCTAATCCGGAGGAGGTCTGAGTCTTTGGTTCCTTATAACCTTGGACCAACCATCCATTTGTCCTTATCACGAGACACCTCCGATCCAGAGGTGATCTGAGTCGTTGGTTCCTTATAACCTAGGACCAACCATCTATCCTTTTCTCGAGACTCCTCTGATCCGGAGGTGATCCGAGTCGTTGGATCCCTATAGCGTAGGACCAGCCATTTATCTTTTCTCGTGACTCCTCTAATCCGAAGGTGATCCGAGTTGTTGCATCCTTATAGCCAAGGACCAACCATCTATCCTTTTCTCGATACTCCTCTGATCTGGAGGAGACCCGAGTCGTTGGTTCCTTATAGCCTAGGACCAACCATCTATCCATTTCTCGAGCTTCCTTTGATCCAGTGGTGACCTGAGTCGCTGGTTCCTTATAGCCTAGGACCAACCATCTATCCTTTTCTCAAGACTCCTCTGATCCGGAGGTGATCAAAGTAGTTGGCTCCTTATAGCCGAGTACCTACCATCTGTCCCTTTCTCGAGACTCCTCTGATCCGGAGGTTGTCCGAGTCGTTGGTTCCTTATAGCCTAGGACCAACCATCTATCCATTTCACGAGAGTCCTCTGATCCGGAGGTGACCCGAGTCGTTGGTTCCTTATAGCCTAGGACCAACCATCTATCCTTTTCTTGAGACTCCTCTGATCTGGATGTGATCCGAGTTGTTGGTTCCTTATAGCCTAGGAACAACCATCTATCCTTTTCTCGAGACTCCACTAATGCAGTGGTGATCCGAGTCATTGGTTTCATAAAGCCTAGGACCAACCATCAATCCTTTTCTTGAGACTCCTCTGATCCAGAGGTGATCCGAGTCGTTGGTTCCTTATTGCCGAGTACCAACCATCTGTCCCTTTCTCGAGACTCCTCTGATCCAGAGGCGGTCCGAGTCGTTGGTTCCTTATAGCCAATGACCAGCCATCCATCTGTCCTTATCTCGAGACTCCTCTGATGCACAGGTGATCAGAGTCGTCGGTTCCTTATAGCTAGGGACCAACCATCTGTCCTTTTCTCGACACGCCTTTGATCCGGAGGTGATCCGAGTCGTTGGATCCATATAGCCTAGGACTAACCATCTATCCTTTTCTCGAAACTCCTCTGATCCGGTAGTGATCCGAGTCGTTGGTTCCTTATAGTCTAGGACCAAACGTCTATCCTTTTTGTGATACTCCTCGGATCCGTAGGTGATCCGAGTCGTTGGTTCCTCGTTGCCTGGGACCAACCATCTATCCGTTTCTTGAGACTCCTCCAATCCAGTGGTGATCCGAGTCATTGGTTCCATATAGCCTAGGACCAACCATCAATCCTTTTCTCGAGACTCCTCTGATCCAGAGGTGATCCGAGTCGTTGGTTCCTTATTGCCGAGTACCAACCATCTGTCCCTTTCTCGAGACTCCTCTAATCCAGAGGCGGTCCGAGTCGTTGGTTCCTTATAGCCAATGACCAGCCATCCATCTGTCCTTATCTCGAGACTCCTCTGATGCACAGGTGATCAGAGTCGTCGGTTCCTTATAGCCAGGGACCAACCATCTGTCCTTTTCTCGACACGCCTTTGATCCGGAGGTGATCCGAGTCGTTGGATCCATATAGCCTAGGACCAACCATCTATCCTTTTCTCGAAACTCCTCTGATCCGGTAGTGATCCGAGTCGTTGGTTCCTTATAGTCTAGGACCAAACGTTTATCCTTTTTGTGATACTCCTCGGATCCGTAGGTGATCCGAGTCGTTGGTTCCTCGTTGCCTGGGACCAACCATCTATCCGTTTCTTGAGACTCCTCCAATCCAGTGGTGATCCGAGTCATTGGTTCCATATAGCCTAGGACCAACCATCAATCCTTTTCTCGAGACTCCTCTGATCCAGAGGTGATCTGAGTCGTTGGTTCCTTATTACCGAGTACCAACCATATGTCCCTTTCTCGAGACTCCTCTGATCCGGAGGCGGTCCGAGTCGTTGGTTCCTTATAGCCTATGACCAGCCATCCATCTGTCCTTATCTCGAGACTCCTCTGATGCACAGGTGATCCGAGTCGTCGGTTCCTTAAAGCCAGGGACCAACCATCTATCCTTATCTCGAGACACCTTTGATCTGGAGGTGATCCGAGTCGTTGGATCCATATAGCCTAGGACCAACCATCTAGCCTTTTCTCGAAACTCCTCTGATCCGGGGGTGATCTGAGTCGTTGGTTCCTTATAGCCGAGTACCAACCATAAGTCCTTTTCTCGAGACTCCTCTGATCCGGAGGTTGTCTGAGTCGTTGGTTCCTTATAGCCTAGGACCAACCATCCATCTGTCCTTATCTCGAGACTCCTCTGATCCACTAGTGATCCGAGTCGTTGGTTCCTTATAGCCTAGGACCAACCATCTCTCCTTTTCTCGAGAATCCTCTGATCCGGAGGTGATCCGAGTTGTTGGTACCTTACAGCCGAGTACCAACCATAAGTCCTTTTCACGAGACTCCTCTGATCCGAAGGTGGTCCGAGTCGTTGGTTCTTTATAGCCTGGGACCAACCAACTATCCTTTCCTCGAGACTGCACTGATCCAGAGGAGATCCGAGTCGTTGGTTCCGTACAGCCTGGGACCAACCTTCTATCCTTTTCTTTAGACTCCTCTGATCTGGAGGTGATCCGAGTCGTTGGTTCCATATTGCCTAGGACCAACCATCTATCCTTTTCTCGAGACTCCTCTGATCCGGAGGTAATCCGAGTCGTTGGTTCCTTATAGCCTAGGACCAACCATCTATCCTTTTCTCGAGACTCTTCTGATCCGGAGGAGACCCGAGTCGTCGGTTCCTTATAGCCTTGGACCAACCATCTATCCTTTTCTCGAGACTCCTCTTATCCTGTGGTGATCCGAGTCGTTGGTTCCTTATAGCCTAGGACCAACCATCTATCCTTTTCACGAGACTCCTATGACCGAAGGAGATCCGTGTGGTTGGATCCTTATAGCCTGGGACCAAACGTCTATCCTTTTTGTGATACTCCTCTGATCCGTAGGTGATCCGAGTCGTTGGTTCCTCGTAACCTGGGACCAACCATCTATCCCTTTCTTGAGACTCCTCTAATCCAGTGGTGATCCGAGTCATTGGTTCCTTATAGCCTAGGACCAACCATCAATCCTTTTCTCGAGACTCCTCTGATCCAGAGGTGATCCGAGTCGTTGGTTCCTTATTGCCGAGTACCAACCATCTGTCCCTTTCTCGAGACTCCTCTGATCCGGAGGCGGTCCGAGTCGTTGGTTCCTTATAGCCTATGACCAGCCATCCATCTGTCCTTATCTCCAGACTCCTCTGATGCACAGGTGATCCGAGTCGTCGGTTCCATATAGCCAGGGACCAACCATCTATCCTTTTCTCGAGACACCTTTGATCTGGAGGTGATCCGAGTCGTTGGATCCATATAGCCTAGG
>JAMKQA010247397.1:0-12964 GCA_024699735.1 Posidonia australis
GCCGAATACCAACCATCTGTCCCTTTCTCGAGACTCCTCTGATCCGGAGGCGGTCCGAGTCGTTGGTTCCTTATAGCCTATGACCAGCCATCCATCTGTCCTTATCTCCAGACTCCTCTGATGCACAGGTGATCCGAGTCGTCGGTTCCATATAGCCAGGGACAAACCATCTATCCTTTTCTCGAGACACCTTTGATCTGGAGGTGATCCGAGTCGTTGGATCCATATAGCCTAGGACCAACCATCTAGCCTTTTCTCGAAACTCCTCTGATCCGGGGGTGATCCAAGTCGTTGGTTCCTTATAGCCGAGTACCAACCATAAGTCCTTTTCTCGAGACTCCTCCAATCCGGAGGTGGTCTGACTCGTTGGTTCCTTATAGCCTAGGACCAACCATCCATCTGTCCTTATCTCGAGACTCCTCTCATCCCCTGGTGATCCGAGTCGTTGGTTCCTTATTGCCTCGACCAACCATCTATCCATTTCTCGAGACTCCACTTATCTGGAGGTGATTCGCGTCGTTGGTTCCTGATAGCTTAGGACCAACCATCTATCCTTTTCGCGAGACTCCTCTGATCCGGAGGTAATCTGAGTCGTTTGTTCCTTATAGCCTAGGACCAACCATCTATCCTTTTCTCGAGACTCCTCTGATCCGGAGGAGACCCGAGTCGTCGGTTCCTTATAGCCTAGGAACAACCATCTATCCTTTTCACGAGACACCTCTGATGCAGAGGTGATCTGAGTCGTTGGTTCCTTGTAGCCTAGGACCAACCATCTATCCTTTTCTCGAGACTCCTCTGATCTAGAGGCTATCCGAGTCGTTGATTCCTTATAGCCTAGGACCAACCATCTATCCTTTTCTCGAGACTTTTCCGATCTGGAGGTGATCCGAGTCATTGGTTCCTTATAGCCTGGGACCAAACATCTATCCTTTTCTTCATACTTCTCTAATCCGTAGGTGATCCGAGTCGTTGGTTCTGTATAGCCTTGGACCAACCGTCAATCATTTTCTCGAGACTCCTCTGATCTAGAGGTGATCCGAGTCGTTGGCTCCTTATAGTCGAGTACCAACCATCTGTCCCTTTCTCGAGACTCCTCGGATCTGAAGGTGGTCCGAGTCGTTGGTTCCTTATAGCCTAGGACCAACCATCCATCTGTCCTTATCTCGAGACTCCTCTGATCCACAGGTGATCCGAGTCGTCGGCTCCGTATAGCCTAGGACTAACCATCTATCCTTTTCTCGAGACTACTCTGATACGGAGGTGATCCGAGTCATTCGATCCATATAGCCTACGACCAACCATCAATCCTTTTCTCGACACTCCTTTGATCCAAAGGTGATCCGAGTCGTTGGTTCCTTATAGCCTAGGTCCAACCATCTATCGTTTTCTCGAGACTCCTCTAATCCAGAGGCGATCCGAGTCGTTGATTCCTTATAGCCTAGGACCCACCATCTATACTTTTCTCGAGACTCCTCTGATCTGGATGTGATCCAAATCGTTGGTTCTGTATTGCCTAGGACCAACCATCTATCCTTTTCTCGAGACTCCTCCGATCTAGAGGTGATCCGAGTCGTTGGTTCCTTATAGCCTGGGACCAAACATCTATCCTTTTCTTCATACTCCTCTAATCCGTAGGTGATCCGAGTCGTTGGTTTTGTATAGCCTAGGACCAACCATCAATCATTTTCTCGAGACTCCTCTGATCCAGAGGTGATCCGAGTCGTTGGTTCCTTATAGCCGAGTACCAACCATCTGTCCCTTTCTCGAGACTCCTCTGATCCGGTGGTGGTCCGAGTCGTTGGTTCCTTATAGCCTAGGACCAACCATCCATCTGTCCATATCTCGAGACTCCTCTGATCCACAGGTGATCCGAGTCGTCAGCTCCTTATAGCCTAAGACCAACCATCTTTCCTTTTCTCGAGTCTCCTCTGAGACGGAGATGATCCTAGTCGTTCGATCCAGATAGCCTAGGACCAACCATCAATCCTTTTCTCGAGACTCCTCTGATGTTGAGGTGATCCAAGTCGTTGGTTCCTTATAGCCGAGTACAAACCTTCTGTCCCTTTCTCGAGACTCCTCCGATCCGGAGGTAGTCCGAGTCGATGGTTCCTTATAGCGTGGGACCAACCATCTATCTTTTTCTCGAGACTCCTCAGATCCGGAGGTGATCTGTGTCGTTCGTTCCTTATAGCCTGGGACCAACCATCTATCCATTTCATGGGACTCCACTTATCTGGAGGGGATCCGAGTCGTTGGTTCCTTATAGCCTAGGAACAACCATCTATCCTTTTCTCGAGACTCCTCTGATCCAGTGGTGATCCGAGCCGTTGGTTCATTATAGCCTAGGACCAACCATCTTTCCTTTTCTCGAGACTCCTATGATCCGGAGGTGATCCGAGTCGTTGGTTCCATATAGCTTGGGTCCAAACATCAATCCTTTTCTTGATACTCCTCTGATCCGTAGGTGATCCGAGTCGTTGGTTCCATAAAGCCTAGGACCAACCATCAATCCTTTTCTCGAGACTCCTCTGGTCCAGAGGTGATCCGAGTCGTTGGTTCCTTATAGCGGAGTACCAACCATCTATCCCTTTCTCGAGACTCCTCTCATCAGGAGGTGATCCAAGTCGTTGGTTCCTTATAGCCTAGGACCAACCATCTATCCTTTTCTTGAGACTCCTCTGATATGGAGGTTATCCGAGTCATTGGTTTCTTATATCCTCGGACCTACCATCTATCCTTTTCTCGAGACTCCTCTGATCCTGTGGTGATCCGAGTCGTTGGTTCCTTATAGCCTAGGACCAACCATCTATCCTTTTCTCAAGACTCCAATGATCTGGAGGTGATCCGTGTCGTTGGCTCCTTATAGCCTAGGACCAACCATCTATCCTTTTCTCGAGACTCCAATGATCTGGAGGTGATCCGTGTTGTTGGATCCTTATAGCCAGGGACCAAACATCTGCCCTTCTCTTGATACTCCTATGATCCGGAGGTGATCCGAGCCATTGGTTCCATATAGCCTGGGACCAAACATATATCCTTTTCTTGATACTCCTCTGATCCGTAGGTAATCCGAGTCATTGGTTCCATATAGCCAAGGACCAACCATCAATCCTTTTATCAAGACTCCTCAGATCCAGAGGTGATCCGAGTCGTTGGTTCCTTATAGCCGAGTACCAACCATCTGTCCCTTTCTCAAGACTCCTCTGATGCGGAGGTGATCCAAGTCGTTGGTTCCTTATAGCCTAGGACGAACCTTCTATCCTTTTACTGAGACTCCTCTGATCTGGAGGTGATCCGAGTCGTTGGTTCCTTATTGCCTCGGACCAACTATCTAACCATTTCTCGAGACTCCACTGATTCGGAGGTGATTCGAGTCGTTGGTTCGTTATAGCCAAGGACCAACCATCTATCCTTTTCTCGAGACTCCTCTGATCTGAAGGTGATCCGAGTCATTGGTTTCTTATATCCTCGGACCTACCATCTATCCTTTTCTCGAGACTCCTCCGATCCTGTGGTGATCCGAGTCGTTGGTTCCTTATAGCCTAGGACCAAACATCTATCCTTTTCTCGAGAATCCAATGATCCGGAGGTGATCCGTGTCGTTGGATCCTTATAGCCTGGGACTAAACATCTGCCCTTCTCTTAATACTCCTCTGGTCCGTAGGTGATCCGAGTCGTTGGTTCCTCATAGCCTAGGACCAACCATCAATCCTTTTTCTCGAGACTCCTCCGATCCAAAGGGGATCCAAGTCGTCGGTTCCCTATAGCTGAGTACCAACCATCTGTCCCTTTCTCGAGACTCCCTTGATCCGGAGGTGGTCCGAGTCGTTAGTTCCTTATAGCGTGGGACCAACCATCTATCCTTTTCTCGAGACTCCTCTGATCCGTAGGTGATCCGAGTCATTGGTTCCTTAAAGCCTGGGACCAACCATCTATCCTTTTCTTGAGACTCCTCTGATCTGGAGGTGATCCGAGTCGGTGGTTCCTTATAACCTAGGACCAACCAAATATCCATTTCTCGAGACTCCTTTGATCCAGTGGTTATCCGAGTCATTGGTTCCTTATAGCCTAGGACCAACCATCTATCCTTTTCTCGAGACTCCTAGGATCCAGAGGTGATCCGAGTCGTTGGATCCCTATAGCCTAGGACCAAACATCTATCCTTTTCTTGATACTCATCAGATCCGTAGGTGATCCGAGTCGATGGTTCCATATAGCCTAGGACCTACCATCAATCCTTTTCTCGAGACTCCTCTGATCCAGAGGTGATCCGAGTCGTTGGTTCCTTATAGCCGAGTACCAACCATCTGTCCCTTTCTCGAGACTCCTCTGATCCGGAGGTGATACAAGTCGTTGGTTCCTTATAGCCTTGGACCAACCTTCTATTCGTTTCTTGAGACACCTCTGATCTGAAGGTGATCCGAGTCTTTGGTTCCTTAATGCCTCGGACCAACCATCTAACCATTTCTCGAGACTCCACTGATTCGAAGGTGATTCGAGTCGTTGGTTCGTTATAGCCTAGGACCAACCATCTATCCTTTTCTCGAGACTCCTCTGATCTGGAAGTCATTCGAGTCATTGGTTTCTTATATCCTCGGACCAACCATCTATCCTTTTCTCGAGACTCCTCTGATCTGGAGGTGATCCAAGTCGTTGGTAACTTATAGCCTAGGAACAACCATCTATCCTTTTCTCGAGACTCCAATGATCCGGAGGTGATCCATGTCGTAGGATCCTTATAGCCTGGGACCAAACATCTATCCTTTTCTCGAGACTCCTACGATCCGGAGGTGATCCGAGTCGTTGGTTCCCTATAGCCTGGGACAAAACATCTATCCTTTTCTTGATACTCCTCTGATCCTCAGGTGATCCGAGTCATTGGTTCCATATAGCCTAGGACCAACCATCCATCATTGTCTCCAGACTCCTCTGATTCAGAGGTGATCGGAGCGGTTGGTTCCTAATAGCCGAGTACCAACCATCTGTTCCTTTCTCGAGACTCCTCTGATCCGGAGGTGGTCAGAGTCGTTGGATCCATATAGCCTAGGACCAGCCATCCATCTGTCCAAATCTCGAGACTCCTCTGATACACAGGTGATCCGAGTCGTCGGTTCCTTATAGCCTAGGACCAACCATCTATCCTTCTCTCGAGACACCTCTGATCCGGAGGTGATCCGAGTCGTTGGATGCATATAGCCTAGGACCAATCATCAATCCTTTTCCCGAAACTCCTCTGATCCGGAGGTGATCCGAGTCGTTGGTTCCTTCTAGCCGAGTACCAACCGTAAGTTCTTTTCTCGAGACTCCTCTGATCTAGAGGTGGTCCGAGTTGTTGGTTTCTTATAGACTAGGGCCAACCATCCATCATTCCTTATCTCGAGACTCCTCTGATGCGTAGGTGATCCGAGTCGTTGGTTCCATATAGCTTGGGACCAACCATCTATCCTTTTCTCGACACTCCTCTGATCCGGAGGTGATCCGAGTTGTTGGTTCCCTATAGCCTGGGACCAAACATCTATCCTTTTCTTGATACTCCTCTGATCCGTAGGTGATCCGAGTCATTGGTTCCATATAGCCTAGGACCGACCATCCATCATTGTCTCCAGACTCCTCTGATTCAGAGGTGATCGGAGTTGTTGGTTCCTAATAGCCGAGTACCAACCATCTGTTCCTTTCTCGAGACTCCTCTGATCCGGAGGTGGTCAGAGTCGTTGGTTCCATATAGCCTAGGACCAGCCATCCATCTGTCCATATCTCGAGACTCCTCTGATGCACAGGTGATCCGAGTCGTCGGTTCCTTATAGCCTGGGACCAACCATCTATCCTTCTCTCGAGACACCTCTGATCCGGAGGTGATCCGAGTCGTTGGATGCATATAGCCTAGGACCAATCATCAATCCTTTTCCTGAAACTCCTCTGATCCGGAGGTGATCCGAGTCGTTGGTTCCTTCTAGCCGAGTACCAACCGTAAGTTCTTTTCTCGAGACTCCTCTGATCTAGAGGTGGTCCAAGTTGTTGGTTTCTTATAGCCTAGGGCCAACCATCCATCAGTCCTTATCTCGAGACTCCTCTGATACGTAGGTGATCCGAGTCGTTGGTTCCATATAGCCTGGGACCAACCTTCTATCCTTTTCTCGAGACTCCACTGATCTGGAGGTGATTCGAGTCCTTGGTTCCTTATTGCCTAGGACCAACCATCTATCCATTTTTCGAGGCTCCACTGATCTGGGGGTGATTCGAGTCGTTGGTTCCTTATTGCCTAGGTCCAACCATCTATCCATTTCTTGAGACTCCTCTGATCCGTAGGAGATTCGTGTTGTTGGTTCCTTATAGCCTAGGACCAACCATCTATCTTTTTCTCGAGACACCTCTGATCCGGAGGTGATCCGAGTCGTTGGTTCCTTATAGCCTAGGACCTACCATCTATCCTTTTCTCGAGACTCCTCTGATCCAGAGGTGATCCGAGTCGTTGGTTCCTTATAGCCTTGGACCAACCATCTATCCGTTTCTCGATACTCCTCTGATCAGGAGGTAATCCGAGTCATTATTTCCTTATAGCCAGGGACCAAACATCTATCGTCTTCTTCATACTCCTCTGATTCGTTGGTGATCCGAGTCGTTGGTTCCTTATAGCCTAGGACCAACCATCAATCCTTTTCTCGAGACTCCCATGATCCAGAGATGATCCGAGTCGTTGGTTCCATATAGCCGAGTACCAACCATCAGTCCCTTTCTCGAGACACCTCTGATCCGGAGGTGATCCGAGTCGTTGGTTCCTTATAGCCGAGTACCAACCATATGTCCTCTTCTCGAGACTCCTCTGATCCAGAGGTAGTTCAAGTCGTTGGTTCCTTATAGCCTAGGGCCAACAATCCATCAGTCCTTATCTCGAGACTCCTATGATCCGGAGGTGATCCGAGTCGTTGGTTCCATAGAGCCAGGGACCAACCATCTATCCTTTTCACGAGACTCCTCAGATCCGGAGGTGATCCAAGTTATTGGTTCCTTATAGCCTGGGACCAACCTTTTATCCTTTTCCTGAGACTCCTCTGATCTGGAGGTGATCCGAGTCGTTGGTTCCTTATTGCCTTGGACCAACCATCAATCCAGTTCTCGAGACTCCTCTGATCCGGAGTTGATTCGAGTCGTTGGTTCCTAAAAGCCTAGGACTGACCATCTATCCTTTTCTTGAGACTCCTCTGATCCGGAGGTGATCCGAGTCGTTGGTTCCATATTGCCTTGGACCAACCATCTATCCTTTTCTCGAGAATCCTCTAATCCCGAGGTGACCCGAGTCGTGGGTTCCATATAGCCTAGGACCAACCATCAATCCTTGTCTCGAGACTCCACTGATCCAGAGGTGATCCGAGTCGTTGGTTCCTAATAGCCGAGTACCAACCATCTGTACCTTTCTCGAGACTCCTCAGATCCGGAGGTGGTCCGAGTCATTGGTTACTAATAGCCTAGGACCAACCATCCATCTGTCCTTATCTCAAGACTCCTCTGATCTACTGGTGATCCAAGTCCTTGGTTCCTTATAGCCTAGGACCAACCATCTATCCTTTTCTCGAGACTCCTCTGATCCGGTGCTTATCCGAGTCGTTGGTTCCTTACAGCCGAGTACCAACCATAAGTCCTTTTCACGAGACTTCCCTGATCCGGAGGTGGTCCGAGTCGTTGATTCCTTATAGCCTGGGACCAACCATCTATCCTTAACTCGAGACGGCTCAGATCCAGAGGTGATCCGAGTAATTGGTTCCTTATAGCCTGGGACCAACCTTCTATCCTTTTCTTGAGACTCCTCTGATCTGGAGGTGATCCGAGTCGTTGGTTCCGTATTGCCTCAGACCAACCATCTATCCATTTCTCGAGACTCCACTGATCTGGAGGTGATTCGAGTCGTTGGTTCCTGATAGCCTAGGACCAACCATCTATCCTTTTCTCGAGACTCCTCTGATCCGGAGGTGATCCGAGTCGTTGGTTCCTTATAGCCTAGGACCAATCATCTATCCTTTTCTCGAGACTCTTCTGATCCGGAGGTGACCAGAGTCGTTGGTTCCTTATAACCTAGGACCAACCATCTATCCTTTTCATGAGACACCTCTGATCCAGAGGTGATCCGAGTCGTTGGTTCCTTATAGCCTAGGACCAACCATCTATTCTTTTCTCGAGACTCCTCTAATCCAGAGGCTATCCGAGTCGTTGATTCCTTATAGCCTAGGACCAACCATCTATCCTTTTTCTCGAGACTCCTCTGATCTGGAGGTGTTCCGAGTCATTGGTTCCTTATAGCCTGGGACAAAACATCTATCCTATTCTTCAGACTCCTCTAATCCATAGGTGATCCGAGTCGTTTGTTCCGTATAGCCTAGGACCTACCATCAATCATTTTCTCGAGACACCTCTGATCTAGATGTGATCCGAGTCTTTGGTTCCGTATAGCCGAGTACCAACCATCTCTCCCTTTCTCGAGACTCCTCTGATTCGGAGTTGGTCCGAGTCGTTGGTTCCTTATAGACTAGGACCAACCATCCATCTGTCCTTATCTCGAGACTCCTCTGATCCACAGGTGATCCGAGTTGTCGGTTCCTTATAGCCTTGGGCCAACCATCTATCCTTTACTCAAGACTCCTCTGATACGGAGGTGATCCGAGTCGTTCGATCCATATAGCCTAGGACCAACCTTTATTCCTTTTCTCGAGACTCCTCTGTTCCAGAGGTTATCCAAGTCGTTGGTTCCTTATAGCCGAGTACCAACCTTCAGTCCCTTTCTTGAGACTCATCCGATCCGAACGTGGTCCGAGTCGTTGGTTCCTTATAGCGTGGGACCAACCATCTATCTTTTTCATGAGACTCCTCAGATCTGTAGGTGATCCGTGTCGTTGGTTCCTTATAGCCTGGGACCAACCATCTATCCTTTTCATGGGACTCCACTGATCTGGAGGTGATCCGAGTCGTTGGTTCCTTATAGCCTAGGAACAACCTTCTACCCTTTTCTCGAGACTCCTTTGATCTAGTGGTGATCCGAGTCGTTGGTTCCTTATAGCCTAGGACCAACCATCTATCCTTTTCTCGAGACTCCTATGATCCGGAGGTGATCCAAGTCGTTGGTTCCATATAGCCTGGGACCAAACATCTATCCTTTTCTTGATACTCCTCTTATCCGGAGGTGATTCAAGTCATTGGTTCCTTATAGCCTAGGACCAACCTTCTATCCTTTTCTTGAGACTCCTCTGATCTGGAGGTGATCCGAGTCGTTGGTTCCTTATTGCCTTGGACAAACCAACCAACCATTTCTCGAGACTCCACAGATCCGGAGGTGATTCGAGTAGTTGGTTTGTTATAGCCTAGGACCAACCATCTATCCATTTCTCGAGACTCCTCTGATCTGGAGGTGATCCGAGTCGTTGGTTTCTTATATCCTCGGACCTACCATCTATCCTTTTCTCGAGACTCCTCTGATCCAGTGGTGATCCGGTTCGTTGGTTCCTTATAGCCTAGGACCAACAATCTATCCTTTTCTCGAGACTCCAATGATCCGGAGGTGATCCGTGTCGTTGAATCCTTTTAGCCTGGGACCTAACATCTGCCCTTCTCTAGATACTCCTCTGATCCGTAGTTGATCCGAGTCGTTGGTTCCTCATAGCCTAGGACCAACCTTCAATCATTTTCTCGAGACTCCTCTGATCCAAAGGGGATACAAGTCGTTGGTTCCCTATAGCTGAGTACCAACCATCTGTCCCATTCTCGAGACTCCCTCGATCCGGAGGTGGTCCGAGTCGTTGGTTCCTTATAGCGTGGGACCTACCATCTATCCTTTTCTCGAGACACCTCTGATCCATAGGTGATCTGAGTCGTTGGTTCCGTATAGCCTGGGACCAACCATCTATCCTTTTCTTGAGACTCCTCTGATCTGGAGGTGATCCGAGTCGTTGGTTCCTTATAGCCTAGGAACAACCATCTATCCTTTTCTCGAGACTCCTTTGATCCAGTGGTGATCCGAGTCGTTGGTTCCTTATAGCCTAGGACCAACCATCTATCCTTTTCTCGAGACTCCTCTGATCTAGTGGTGATCCGAGTCGTTGGTTCCTTATAGCCTAAGACCAACCATCTATCCTTTTCTCGAGACTCCTACGATCCGGAGGTGATCCGAGTCGATGGTTCCATATAGCCTGGGACCTGACATCTATCCTTTTCTTGATACCCCTCTGATCCATAGGAGATCCGAGTCGTTGGTTCCATATAGCCTAGGACCAACCATCAATCCTTTTCTCAAGACTCCTCTGATCCAGAGGTGATCCGAGTCGTTGGTTCCTTATAGCCGAGTACCAACCATCTGTCTCTTTCTCGAGACTCCTCTGATCCGAAGGTGATCCAAGTCGTTGGTTCCTTATAGCCTAGGACCAACCTTCGATCCTTTTCTTGAGACTCGCCTCGGACCAACTATCTAACCATTTCTCGAGACTCCACTGATCTGGAGGTGATTCGATTCGTTGGTTCGTTATAGCTAAGGACCAACCATCTATCCTTTTCTCGAGACTCCTCTGATCTGGAGGTGATCCGAGTCGTTGGTTTCTTATATCCTCGGACCTACCATCTATCCTATTCTCGAGACTCCTATGATCCTGTGGTGATCCGAGTAGTTGATTCCTTATAGCCTAGGACCAACCATCTATCCTTTTCTCGAGACTCCAATGATACGGAGGTGATCCGTGTCGTTGGATCGTTATAGCCTGAGACGAAACATCTGCCCTTCTCTTGATACTCCTCTGATCTGTAGGTGATCCGAGTCGTTGGTTCCTCATAGTCTAGGACCAACCATCAATCCTTTTCTTGAGACTCCTCTGATCCGTAGGTGGTCCGAGTCGTTGGTTCCTTATAGCGTGGCACCAACCATCTATCCTTTTCTTGAGACTCCTCTGATCCGTAGGTGATCCGAGTCGTTGGTTCCTTATAGCCTGGGACCAACCATCTATCCTTTTCTCGAGTCTCCTATGATCCGGAGGTGATCCGAGTCGTTGGTTCCATATAGCCTGGGACCAAACATCTATCCTTTTCTTGATACTCCTCTGATCCGTTGGTGATCCGTGTCGTTGGTTCCATATAGCCTAGGACCAACCATCAATCCTTTTCTCGAGACTCCTCTGATCCAGTGGTGATCCGAGTCGTTGGTTCCATATAGCCGAGTACCAACCATCTGTCCCATTCTCAAGACTCCTCTGATCCGGAGGTGATCCTAGTCGTTGGTTCCATATAACCTAGGACCAACCTTCTATCCTTTTCTTGAGACTCCTCTGATCTGGAGGTGATCCGAGTCGTTGGTTCGTTATTGCCTTGGACCAACCATCCAACCATTTCTCGAGACTCCACAGATCCAGAGGTGATTCGAGTCGTTGGTTTGTTATAGCCTAGGACCAACCATCTATCCTTTTCTCGAGACTCCTCTGATCCTGTGGTGATCCGAGTCGTTGGTTCCTTATAGCCTAGGACCAACCATCTATCCTTTTTTCGAGACGCCAATGATCCGGAGGTGATCCGTGTCGTTGAATCCTTATAGCCTTGGACCTAACATCTGCCCTTCTCTTGATACTCCTCTGATCCATAGGTGATCCGAGTCGTTGGTTCCTCATAACCTAGGACCAACCTTCAATCCTTTTCTCGATCCATGTCATTGGTTCCCTATAGCTGAGTACCAACCATATGTCCATTTTTTGAGACTCCCTCGAGCCGGAGGTGGTCTGAGTCGTTGGTTCCTTATAGCGTGCGACCAACCATCTATCCGTTTCTTGAGACACCTCTGATCCGTAGGTGATCCGAGTCGTTGGTTCCTTATAGCCTGGGACCAACCATCTATCCTTTTCTAGAGACTCCTCTGATCTGGAGGTGATCCAAGTCGTTGGTTCCTTATAGCCTAGGAACAACCATCAATCCTTTTCTCGAGACTCCTTTGATCTAGTGGTGCTCCGAGTCGTTGGTTCCTTATAGCCTAGGACCAACCATTTATCCGTTTCTCGAGACTCCTCTGATCCAGTGGTGATCCGAGTCGTTGGTTCCTTATAGCCTAGGACCAACCATCTATCCTTTTCTCGAGTCTCCTATGATCCGCAGGTGATCCGAGTCGTTGGTTCCATATATCCTGGGACCAAACATCTGTCCTTTTCTTGATACTCCTCTGATCCGTAGGTGATCCGAGTCGTTGATTCCATATATCCTAGGACCAACCTTCAATCCTTTTCTCGAGACTCCTCTGATCCAGAGGTGATCCGAGTCGTTGGTTCCTTATAGCCGAGTACCAACCATCTGTCCCTTTCCCGAGACTCCTCTGATCCGGAGGTGATCCAAGTCGTTGGTTCCTTATATCCTAGGACCAACATTCTATCCTTTTCATGAGACTCCTCTAATCTTGAGGTGATCCGAGTCATTGGTTCCTTATTGCCTCGGACCAACCATCTTACCATTTCTCGAGACTCCACTGATCCGGAGGTGTTTCGAGTCGTTGGTTCGTTATAGCCTAGGACCAACCATCTATCCGTTTCTCGAGACTCCTCTGATCTGGAGGTGATCCGATTCGTTGGTTTCTTATATCTTCGGACCTACTATCTATCCTTCTCTCTAGACTCCTATGATCCAGTGGTGATCCGAGTCGTTGGTTCCTTATAGCTTAGGACCAACCATCTTTCCTTTTCTCGAGACTCCTATGATCCGGAGGTGATCCGAGTCGTTGGTTCCATATAGCCTGGGACCAAACATCTATCCTTTTCTTGATACTCCTCTGATCCGTAGGTGATCCGAGTCGTTGGTTCCATATAGCCTAGGACCAACCATCAATCCATTTCTCGAGACTCCTCTGATCCAGTGGTGATCCGAGTCGTTGGTTCCATATAGCCGAGTACCAACCATCTGTCCCTTTCTCGAGACTCCTTTGATCCGGAGGTGATCCAAGTCGTTGGTTCCTTATAGCCTA
>JAMKQA010247402.1:0-21116 GCA_024699735.1 Posidonia australis
AGGTACTTTTACTGCTTCTACTTCCTCAAATGACATGCTAGATTCTGACCTATCACATTCTAGGTCTGTATTATCTGATTCTCCTTTAGCTACCTCTGAGGATAGCACAGATAACTTTCTGGAGGATACTCTCAATTGGGACTCCTATAATCAGTTTATTACTTTCTGTGGTAATATTGGTATTTCCCTCCAATCCACTGAAGAGGTTAAGAATTTTCTTAACTCTGTTAGAACGGAGCAAGGACTGTCCCACATTGATTTAAACATAAATCATAACTTAGCAAAGAACTTTGCTTCTCTTTATCTCTCCCCTATCAATTAATGATAATTTCAGCATGGAATATTAGAGACTTGGGTTCTAGTGGTAAAAAACGTGTCATTAGTAGCTTTGTTAAAATTAACTAGTGTAATATCATTATCATTAGTGAGACTAAACTAGCGACTTTTACTAACTATACTCTTCAACAATTAGGAAGAGGCTTATTAAACCAGTGGGCTTTTATCCCTTCATCAAGGGCCTCTGGGGGACTCCTCATTGGATGGAATGACAGATTTCTAACATTGTTGAACTTTATCCCCACCACTTACTGCCTCTCCATCAATTTCACATCTATTGCTGATGACCTTGTTTGGTGGCTTACAAGGGTATATGGGCCTTGTAATCCAACTCTGAAAAAATGCATTCCTTGAAGAATTAGATTTTTTAAGATCAAAAGTGAACTCTAACTGAGTCATTGGAGGGGATTTTAATCTCACTAGATTCTCACATGAACATTCTTCTAGGCACAACATCACCATTGACATGAGACACTTCAATGCCTTCATTGATAAGCATTTTATGGTGGACCTTTCTCCTAATATCTCTAAATTCACTTGGTCCAACATGTAAGTTCCATCCTCCATGGTTAAATTGGATAGATTCCTTGTATCCAGTGATTGGGCAAAATATTATCCCAACTCCTTCTGTCTAGATCTAGCTAGGGTCGTATCTGACCATATACCCATCTCTCTCAATACCATTTCACCAGATTGGGGTCCCACCTCATTTAAATTTTACAAATCCTGGCTTCACTTTGAGGATTTTAGCACTCACATTGAATCCTCTTGGTCCAGATCCATCAACATATATACCTCTCTCTCTCTCCTGTAACTAGATTTGTATACAGGCTTAAACAGCTAAAGAAACAGATCATTTGTTGGATTAGGCCAGTGAGAAAGGTTAGATGCCTATGACATCTTTCTATTGAATCTAAAATTGCCTATATTGATTCACTAGCTGAGTCTCAACAGTTAACATTCTACAACTTTGCTTGAGAAAAGAAATCTCCAAGCTGAACATTCCTCCTTACTCCAAGAGCAAGAAGAATACTGGAAACAAAAGTCAAGAATTTAATGACTTAAAGAAGGGGACTCAAATACCTCTTTCTTTCACAACATGGTCCAAAGCAGAAGAAGAATCAATGCCATCCATTCTTTGAAGATAAGAGACTCAATAACCTTTTGCCCTGCCATAATCTCCAAGGAACTAGAAGGCCATTTTATTAGACAATTCAATAAACCTATCATGACCTGTCCTTCCCTGAATTGGGATATTTTAATTCCAAACAAAATTCAGAACCCCTTGGACTTGGAACGTGCTTTTACCTTAAAGGAAATACACAACAACCTCAGCTTTTTACCTGGAGACAAGGCCCTTGGACCCGATGGCTTCCCAATATTCTTCTTCCAACAATTCTGGGAAATCCTCAAGTTATATATCCTTGAAATTTTTAATTACATGTATTCTACCACAGATACAGATTTTCTGCAACCTATCAATCAAACTTTTATTGCATTAATCCCTAAACTGGAAGGGGCTCAATGCATTAAAGACTTCAGAGCTATTAGTCTAGTAAACAGTTTATATAAAATCATCACAAAAACATTGGCTTCCAGGCTATCCCCTGTCCTAGATAACTTCATTGATAATTCTCAATGTGCTTTTATTCCTAGGAGATATATAGGAGACTGCTTCCTGGTAGCCCAAGAAACTTTACACTTCATGAAGTTGACTGGTACTCCTAGGTATCTCTTAAAATTAGATTTTGAGAAGGCTTTTGACAATATCAATTGGGACTTCTTATTGGATTCTCTTGCTGGTTTAGGCTGTGGCACCACATGGATTAACTGGATAAAGATGTGTATTACACATGCTAGGTTTTCCATTCTACTCAATGGCTCCCCTAAAGGTTTTTTTCCCATCTACTAATGGTTTGAGGCAAGGTGATCCATTGTCACCTCTCTTATTCATCATTGTTACACACATCCTCAATAGAATACTCTCTCTTGCTGTCGACTCTAGGTTGATAACAGGAATCCAAATCCCACATGGGAGCCCCAATATAGTAAACATTCAGTATGTTGATGACACTATCCTTTTTCTGGCTGCAAGCAAGGAAAACATAATTAATATTAAGAGAATTCTGTGTTGTTTCCAGTATTGCTCTGGTTTGAAAATTAACTTCCACAAGCTTTCCCTCACTGGAATAGGTGTATCAAATGAATTAATCAAAAGATCAGCTCAAATACTTGGCTGCAACACTTCTCTTCTACCTATAAAATACCTAAGACTTCCCTTGCACTTTAGGAAAGTCACCTTCAATGACTGGACTCCAGTGATTGATAAAATTTCTAAAAAATTGTCTCTTTAGAAGGCAAAACATCTATCTCTTGGTGGAAGATTAACTTTGGTTAACTCTGTCCTTTCAGCCATCCCCACCTACTTTCTATCCGTTTTACACCTCTCTAAAAGGGTTGAGGATACCATTGACAAACTTAGATCTAGATTTCTTTGGAAATCCAATGCTTCCACTTCCTCTTTTGGTCATCTGGCCCATTGGGGTCTACTTTGCAGATCTAAACAACAAAATGGCTAGGGAATTATCAACATCAAAAATTTTAATCTGATCCTCAAATCCAAGCTACTTTGGCAGCTACCCTCTAATACTTGTTCTCTGAAATGGAAAGAAATAATAAAAGCAAGGTATTTCTCAAGGAACTGGCCAGGGGCTATTCTAAATTCATCCTCAGGTAGATCTTCACCATTATGGCAGAAATTGAAAGCATACTTTAACTTGGTCAATTGCTGTGCTAACTCTCTGGTTCAGAATGGTTCCAGCACTATTTTCTGGAAAAGCAAATGGTAGAATAAGGTAAAACTTAAACACTATCTCCCAAATCTTTTTCCATTGGCCACATACAAAAAAGCCTCACTTATTAAAACAATTGAGATTTTTAAGGTAGAATTTGGCAGCCTATTTGTTGTCTCACTGACCCCAGCCAACACTGGATACATCCAAGACCAGGCTGATCTTCTGTCAGATATTCTATCTAACCTTACCTTACTCCCTCAAGATGACATTTTACAATGGAATTCTTCAAACAAAATTTTTTCAGTGAAATCATGTTATAACTTTATTAATGATGAAGGCCTTCGCTTTCAACACTATGAAACAATCTGGTGCAGTTGGACTCCTATCAAAATAAAAACCTTCTATTGGCTGGTACTGCATGATAAAATCTTGACTAAGACCAATCTTGGCAAAAGGGGTTGGGCTGGACCTAATTTGTGCATCTTTTGCAACGCACATAAAGAAACAGTCACATACTTATTCATACATTGTCCTTTTACTATTTTCATTTGGCACGCATTCATTCAGGGAACTCTTTACCTTGCTATATTTTCCATTGCTGATTTGCTTATAGTTCCTCTACCATTCAAACTGGATTTGTCTAATACTGGCTGCAGTACTTTGATTCAAGCCATTGTGTAAGGAAAGAAATAATCGTATTTTTAGAGGACATTTCAAAGACCCTAAATTATGTATACATGACATCTCTTCTCTTATTCATGGTTGGATAGATGCTTTGGCCACAAGTTTTGACAAAACAGAAGCTCTCTGCTCCATCACCTCTTTCCAGTAGTCTTGTGACACTGACCCTACGACCACTAGCCTATTCTCAAGTAGGGTTGTCGAGTGTCGACTCATCCCAGCCTGGCTCTGTCCCAGGAGATGATCATCCGATTATTGATTAACTTCCTGTTAGTCTTTAGATCCTGGACAATTTTGCAACATTACTACTTATTTGATGGTCTATGTTGGTCTGTGTTGGCTGATATAATTTTTGGTCTAAATCTATTTCAATTGTGACATACTTTTCAACAACAATTCTGTATTATTTTGAGCCTACCGGCAGTTTTTACCTTTGGGAATTATATATATAGTTTGCCGTTAACAAAAAAAATAATAATAGAAGTAAATATTTATCCCCTTTCAGGAAAATCCTTTTCCATCTATTTATATGTTTGTTTAATAGTAAATGGATGCATTTGGGGTTAATTATCATGTCCTATATTGGTGTTAGAAGCATTACTATAAAATAACGATTACAGTATCTATTTTGTGATATATGATAGCCACGCAGCAGCGGCAGCAGCAGAAAAAATAAGCCCAGCCATTGAAAACACAAGCGCACTTCTTATGAGATGATTTCAAGCCCTGAAGTCTCTCACCAACACTCTAGATTCACGTTTTCTTTTGTCCTTTTTTTTTTTTGGAGGACTTGAGGTTAATTATGTTATTCTATATCCATTCCAAGCAAAAAATGTGAGATATACACTGCTATTTTTTTTTTGGAAACGGTTAATATAATTTTCATTTCAGAGGCTAAAGAAGCCAAATAAAAGTATTGTCATGACATAATTATACAATACCTCGGACCTAAAGTCCCAATGTAAATGGATCAGAATTAGCATCCAATCAAAGAAGTATCATTGAAAGATACAATTAGAAATAGTTTCTTAAAGATACAGCACTGTTTCAGGCCTCAAAATCCTCCAAAGTATTCTGCAAATTCCCTGAATCCACTCTAGGGATTTCTTCAGGATTGCTTTTTGAGGATGAAGGGATAGAAGAAGGAATGGGTTGATCCACCATTTGTGAAGCCATAGCAGTAGTATATTGAAGCATTTCATCCTTTTCAAAGCCTGAAACAAGCGTTCCTACCCAAAAAAACATTAGTGAAATAATATCATGGATGACAAGAGTATATGATCTAATAGTATTACGAAAAATCCTATTATTCCTTTCTTTCCAAATCAACCAGAGAATGATTTGAAGTAAAAAAGTCCAACCAAGAAACGATAAATCAAATTTTAGATGAAGAGAAAACTGAAATAAGTCCACAACTCGAAAGAAACCTGGGTATAAATCAGAGGCTAGGAAAAATCTTCAAATATTCCTAAAGAAAATGCAATTTAAAAAAAGATGATTATTGCTTTCAATGTGTGCAGAACAAAAAATGCAAAGGGAAGGACCTAGCCAGTCTCTCTTAATCAGATTTTCCTTTGTTAGATTTTTATTTCTAATAACTAACCAAGAGAAAAGTTTGATTTTCAGTGGGGTATTGCTTTTCCATAGACATCTATAAAAGGGATTGCGAAGACCACCATCATTTAACAGACAGTAAGCCGCTTTTACTGAAAAGATTTTATCCTTGGAAGGTAACCAATTCAAGTTATCTTCTCTAGCACCCAGATTCAAAGATTGCAGTATGTTATCAAAGAGTTCTAACTGTGATTAAAGTAATATAGGATCACACAGATAGCAATAGGCCAAATCAAACAGTCTATAAAAATCATATCTAAACATGTCCAAAGTTGCTCTAACAGAGGTCTTCTTAAATCTGGCTAAACTGTATAATCCAGGCAAGATATTTTTCAGAGGGATATCATTCCACCATTTTTGTTCCCAGAATATTGTGTTTTTGCCATTACAAACATTGGAAGTAGTGAAACAGTTAAGGAAATTATAACATTGTTTGATACTGCGTCAAAGAAGGGAACAGTTAAAAACAGAAGAATTCAAAATTACTCCAGGTCCACTCCTGTGAAGATATCTGACCCTTAAAAGCGTTTTCCAAATAAGACAGTGGTAGCTAGAAAGAAATTGCCATAGCAGCTTAGTTTTCAAGGATATACACTGCTATTAACAAAGATAAGATTATTGGTGCAGGAATATGTCGTGGTATTGAAATATTGATTGTTTTCCCATAAAAAGTAAAAAATATCATTTGAGAAAGATTTTTTTAGTTTATTTGAAACTAGGTCAATACACATAATCTTTTTATTTGCCTAACGGCATCCTTAGTCATGGTGATAAATTTACTTCGATGGAGGTAAATTCAAATTGGAGTTTGTTTCTTTGATTACGACCTTTTAATTCAAGATTGTTCCGGCAAACAGAGAATAAATAGGGATGATATACTCGATGTCATCATACCCTCCCTTATACTATAAGCCGAGGTGGAGCTAAAAAATGTTGTTTCTAATCATTAGCTGTTGGAGTAATCTACCACAATTTTACTTTGGACGCTTTGTTTTTTTTTTGTTATCGGTTTAGATTAATTTTTTGGAATATCCTTGGATTCGAATCTAGGAAGCGTGACGAGTTTATACCATCTCTCAGCCACTGTGACAATGAGGCATTGTCACTTTGGATGCTTTGTTGCATGAAGCTTTTAGTACTAACAGTTACCTTGGATCCTAATACACCGAAAATGACCAAACATCGTTGCAACAGGGTAAGTTTGAATCGTGGATCTTGTGAATGTAAAGTAGGAACTCTGGTTATAAGTGGATAAAGGTAGATTCGTTAATCTGATCTAACCCAATCTGTTAAGAACAAATAAGGATAAAGGTTTTATCAACTCGTTCATCCGTTAACCTGTTACCCACTTCACCATCTTCTTAGTGGATAAGGATAAAAATATACTATCTAGGATTATCCGTTAACCTTTTAATTTGTAAGTATAATTATTATGTACACATATACACACACATATATATATAAAGTTCCTTCATTTTCTATAGAAACTAATTTCTACGATTTATGTCAAAAACTAATTTATAATAAATAAGTCAAAAAACATAATATCTCCCATATGTCTTGTCAAACGGATCCTTACCACGTTGAAATGTCTCATGAACCAGATTTTCTTTTTCTTTTTCTTTTTCTTCAGATTTAAAGAGTCAAAAACCGATCAAAGTCCCAAGCGCGTGCTGCGCTGCTCACCGCCAGCGTTCTACACTCGGCAAGTCGGCAGACGCGCGCGAACACCTGCTCCAAACAGATCCCCCATGCCTCGGGCCGTCCTCCTCCCCCGTTGCCCACTCCCACACCTCGGAACACGTCATTCCCCTCCCATCTCGGCCTCCTCCTCCTCCTCCTCCTCCCCCCGTCTGATCCTCGCCCGCCCGGGCCGTCTGGCCTTGTGCAGGGCCGCGTCCCTGTCTGCCGCCTCCTGGAAAGGACACGCGGTCGACGATGGGCCCTCGTCGGTCGAGCTCGAGCCCGTTGTCGGGGAGGAGGGGTTTGATCGGATCGTGGAGGAGGCGCAGCGGGTCGGGGAGGTCGTCGTCGTGCTCTGGTTTGCTTTCGAGTTCTCTCTCTCTCGTTTTTTTGGTGTATTTATGATGCTTTTTGGCCATTTCGTTGGAATTAGATGTGTGTCTGGAGGTGTTTCGAGTTGATCGGTGGGATCAGGAGCTGTTGGTTGAAGTGATATGTTGTTGTAATTGAATTTAGTCTGGGGTTGATTTTGAGATTATCCAAGCAGGTATTATGTCTTGACCAATCGACTTAAAAATCGAGTTGAGAGAACCAAATTCGAGCAGACACTATGCCTTGGGCAAACAGCCTAGAAACACCTAGGTGATTGACTTGAAGACTGAGTACAAGTGAATTAGGTCCGAATAGGCACTATGTCCGAAGTAAACAGGCACTATGTCCGAAGTAAACGGCTTAAGACACTAGGCAATCGACTAAGCGAACAACCTAAAGATGCTCAGATGAACGACAAAAATTACTCCAACACTAAGGTTGTGTTTGGTACGCTGGAATGAAGACTGGAATCGAATGGAATGGAATGAAAAAGTAGATTGGAATAAAATTCCAATGTTTGGTACAAAAAAAAGAATTGGAATGACATTTACTTGGGAATCAAATTCCTATTGAAGATGGGAATTTCATTCCATCTCAAAACCCAAAGAATTTGATTCCCATTCCAACCTCATTTCTTCTCGTAAAAAACGAAAAAAAAACACGGACCTCCTTCATCTCCTTTCACCCTTTTCCCAACAGACGACCTCCTCCTCCCACCCCTTTTCACCCCAAACCCTCCACCTCTCGTCGTCGCGACCTGCCTCCACCTCCGCCTCCGCCGCGCCCCTCCCTCCTCCTCCGTTGTCGCCGCCACCTGCCTCCTCCGTCGTCGTCGTCGCCGCCACCTGCCTCCTCCGTCGTGCGTCCCTCCCTCCACCTCTCGACCCTTCTCCCAATAGACGCTGTCCCTCCTCCGCCGCATCCCTCAGTCCTCCGCCGCGCCCCTCCCTCCTCCTCCGTCGTCACCGCGACCTACCTCTCCTCCTCACGAACACCTCACGCCTTCTACTACCCCCAACCCTAAACCCCGCCTGGCGATTCTCCTGGAGGCGGCACTGGTCCCACCTCTCCTCTGCTCGATTCAGTGTAATGTTCTGCTCTGTTCTTCGTTTCCAATCGTTTATGAAAATTTTCAATCGGAATTCTACTGCAATTGATGAAAATTTTCAATCGTTTATGTTTGTGCTTGTTTTAAGAGTTACTAGTAGTACTATTTATGTTTTCAAATATTGTATTCTATTCCATTCCAGTGTTTGGTACGTAATGGAATTCTATTCCATTCCTTGGGCTTGATGCTCATTCGGCCTTATGTACGTAATAAAATTATTCCATTCCATTTCAAAGTTCATTCCATTCCTGTCTATTTTCATTCCGGTGTACCAAACGCTACATAAGGCCGAATGAGCATCAAGCCCAAGGAACCTTTTAGGTAACGATGCACGACGTCCACTAACGCTTTAAAGTCTTTAGGCGTCATGTTTCATATGCCCTGATAGCACACAAAGCTCCAGCTTTGACATGCCATACCTATCCCTAGGAGTAGCATGTGGGCACATCGGTGCACCACAGACCTGTACGATTTCCCATACATGCAACAGTGCCATGCACACTCGACAATATGGTTACTCTTGCAAAGTTACACCGTCTAACACACCTGTCTTTAACGATAGCCAGCAATCATCATTGCACCTTGCAAACACAATAGGATGGTCTTCTACACGTCCCATCATGCTCTATATTCCTAATAGCATAACCTATTGCATATGTCTCTACTACCAAAACTCAGCACTTGTCCAAAACATCATTGCCAATGGACAAACACCACAATGATATCTAATTGTTGTTGTTAGGTATAAATACATCATTTTGACTGTGATAGCAGGAGGTTTGGAGTCTGAGATCTTTCTTCACCATCTTAGCATTTTCTATTTACACTCCTAAATAGCGTGGTCTCCTTGCTTTCTTACTTGAATGTCGGAGTGTTCTTGGAGGTCTACGCTTAGTCAAGGTCCTCTGAGCCTTCTTCTATTTGCAGATCAATTTGTGGACCAGCTCGAACCAACAACCAACCCAGAATCGATGAGAAGCACTGTGCGAACAAAGGGGCAAGATTAGAGTCTAACCTCCCAACAGTCTAAATCGTTCGATCAAGCCTAAACTCTCAGCAATCTTAGTCATTTGGTTAAAGCCTAATCTCCCAATGAACGAGTCGTTCAATTGAGCCTAACCTCTCGACAAACAAGTTACTCAGTCCATCATTGTTTTGCAGGATGGTTTCATCCACACTATAAGATGTTCCACAGATAGAAAGTAGCGAAGGCATGAACTACCAAATCAATCAATCATCATCTGGGCCGATCAACTGTCTACTTTAGCAATCAATCTACAGATCAACTACCGAAATGGAGGAATCCTCATGTAGGATCGGTCACCCAATCCAGTTCAAGGCCAACTATCCTAAGCAATTGCTAGAAGAGAGCCAAGTCCGAACAGACATTGCACTACAAGTGAGTGGCCTAGAGACGCTTAGGTGATCAACCGGACAAGTCATACTACAACATCTTTGGTGAATGACATTAATCACTCCGACAATGCAAGCGACCACTCTAGTAACGACACATGGCCTCCATTGATACTTTAAAGTCTTCAAGCATCATGCTTCGCATGTCTTAACAGCACACCAAATGGAAAACCAAAGTATGGACACCTTTCCAGCTTAGACGCATCAACCAATTGAGAGACCAAAGAACGGACACTCGTCATGCCACACCTGTCCCTAAGAAAATCATGTGGCACACCAACATACCACAGACTTGCACAATTTCCTATACACTCAATAGTGCCATGACAAACTGGCAACTCCTACAAAATTACACATCTTGACTCACTTGCCACACCCATAACCTAGACCTGACCCGCTTGCTACGCCCATAACCTACACCTAACATGGTCCATATGGGTGGCACTGATTCGACACTCAGTTAGGACCTGACATGTAGACACTCAGTCGGGGCCTGAAGTGTGGACACCCAGCCCGGACCCAGCACGTGGCCCAAGCAGACTTGTGTTGTCATCACACAACAAGGATTTATCCATCATGAGCTGGTAAATATGGTAACTGAGTATCGAATACTTTCGACCTACACTTATTTTTCCTCTAAAAAAAGCCTAGTTTCCCTCGTTTCTAACTTGAGCATTGGAGCATCCTTGGCCGACCTACATCCGATTGAGGTCTTTTGACTCTTATTCTGTTCAAATCAGTTTACAAACGAATTCAAACCAACAACTAACCTGGAATCAGCAAGCAGCACCGCACAGATTGAAAGGCGAGATCAAGAAAGAAAAAAGTTTTTTGTTCTTTTATTTTTAGACGATTGATCCATTGAGTGGAGGACTTAAGTGGTAAGTCAATTATAAGTCTCTTGTTTATAGAGACCCTAGAATCCAGTCCATTGTTTAAAGTATTGGCAAACAAAATTCAAGTGATTATTGCCTTTTATTTTTGAAATCTGAAATGCACAAAATCAATGGCTATCGTTTGCATTAAATTAGTGGTATTGGTTAGCAAACTTACTGTAAGGTTGTTACAAAAACGAAAGCTTAGCTTATGTAAGCCTTTGACACTAGATCATTCCTCTCATCTATTAAGCAAATGGAATGGGGAGGAGTTATTGTGGGAAAGCTGTAGGTGTTGCTTTTGCCGCTTACATGGAAGTCTTAGATTTCATTTAGGCTGTGCATAGTTCTATTCCATGATTCAATTGGTCTGTGCCATCTCATTTAGTTGATTTTCTTTCTTGTCTTTGGATGTCTTGACCAGAAACCTGTTCTTTCTAATTTTTCAAGCATGAACTTTGAAAACCTCATAATTATTACTTGTATTAGCACAATTGTTCACTTCCTACTCCATAATCATGTGATCCCTGGCTTTTGTATTGTGACTTTGATCCCTGACTTTTGTATTGTGGCTTTGATCCCTGACTTTTGTATTGTGATTTTATTTGTAGTCCTAAAATTTAATTTGAGCTTTTAAAATGTAGGATGGCAAACTGGTGCAGAAAATGCATATATTTGAAACCCAAGTTGGAAAAATTGGCAGCTACTTACTATCCAAGGTTATTTTCTCCCTGTACTGCTGTACATGATTAACACACCAGTACACAGCTATAATAGTGAACCTCTTACTAGATACTGTATACCCATATTACCATGGTATTTTTAAATTAGTCCCATCAAATGGAAGTTTTGATAAGTTCTCACTTCAGAATCAGGTTTTATTCTGTTGATGTCAACTCAGTTCCACAGAGGCTTGTGAGTCGTGCCGGAATTATAGTAAGTTTTGTTTTATTATGTTGAGATACTGTATTCTATTTGTACGTTCTTCTCAAAAGTACGAATTCAGCCTAAGTCAGTTAGTAGTATTATTCTCAAATAATTCAGTTATCATTGTTTTCATTGCTGTGATTCAACAAATGGTTCACATCAGGGCATAATGTCATTCATCATGGTGTCACCACAGGAGAAACCCTTCTTTGTAATGGTAGTTATACTATGTAAAAGAATTGACAGCATGTTGGTTGCAAAATATTTTGTTTATCATGGTACTATATTCTATATTCTATTAGTGAACAACACATGTAGTTTGTACTGACCTAGAATTGTGCAGCTTAAAACTAAGGCATTATATCGTTCTCATGTGCCGTTTTGAACAAGAACTGCTGTCAGCATAACAGATGTCATTTTGTGCTATATCTGTACAATTTCTGTTGTTACTTGCAGTCCATGACAATACTCAGATTCTATCTATGTTGTACATGCCACATGGTGTCAAAATTTCTTCATGAAGTTTTTGACATTTTCTCCTTAGGACAAGATTCCTAGATGGTGAAGCATTATTAAAAAAAATAAAGTCCTTTGTTTTCCAGGCTATTAAGTTTCAGCAAAAATACTGAAAAATCATCCATCTTGGAATGCAGCATTGTTTCAATTGCAAAAAAATCATGATGATGTAAATGCCATATGGTATCAATTTTGATAAACTTTTCATTGTTTATATGCTAAGTAAACTACATTGCCCACCTGTTTAATATAATCTTTTTCTTCAAATGCTGCTATGCTAATCCGGTCCCCTTCATACTTATCACTTACTCTTCAAGGTAACGGAAATGGAGCACTTAATTGTCAACTAGTTGTAGGCTATAGATCAAACTGCAAATTCCCTAGAAATCACATGTTTGCTCCAATTGTCTACGGTACATCTTGACAAAGAGGCAAGTAGATTGGGTTTTTTTTTTATAAAATTAAGTAGTTTGTCTTTCTGCATTTTATAACTGAAAAAAATAATTTCTAGAACTGTGATTTTTTTTTATGAAAGCATAGTCCAATTTGTACATCGTAAGAATTGTCTTTAATTGGAATTTGCTGTGCTGTTGCATGTACAATGATTCTGGAAATATAAACATATACAGAAGATGCCAACAATACAGGTATATTTGTTTAGCTTTACTTATTCAAACATTTGAACGAGCTTATATTGATCATAAAACTACATCTCAGATTTGGAAGGATTGCAATAAACAAGGTGAAGTTATTGGTGGACACAAAGCATGGCTAGTGGTTAGTGAGGTGCAGCAGTTACTCGAGAATCAGGAATAACCTGCTAATTTAAGGGTTTTTTAAACTTAGAGTTATACCCCTAGTGAACTGTAAAATAGAATCGCACATAAATCTGAACTTCCAATATCGACTTATCTAGTAATAAGTCATGCAATCCGCTTGACTTCTTGAAATAAGATGACATGGATAGGATTTAGAGAGTGATAGGAATGTGTTACTGTCGTTACTTTCTGTTGGTCTGATGGTCTTTCTTTCTGGAAGATTTGAATTACAAGTTTGATGTTATGGGAGTTGAAGTTGGCGATTTGGCACGAAGCAAAACTTAAGGGTTAACCATGCTGTTTCTGTAACTTGCACAATGTGAGCCGATTCTACTTTGAACATTTGCTCGTGAAGTTCTTCACCAGAATAGTGTTCCATTGCAAAATGCGTAATTTAGACTATTGATTTATTAATATGCAATATCCTTCATCCTTGGAGTTGGAGTATCGTCTCACATCAGCTGCAGAGAGGTTCCTGGTCTTTGCTCGTATGGTCATATCAATTTACAATAGCGAGAGAGCTCTTAAAAGGAAATTAAAAAAGAAAATCTTTATGCATGAGCTTGAGATTTGTTTAAAATTTCTTTCTTCTTCTTGTTAAACAATAGTCAAAGATGGTTGGCACAACCTCGTTTTCAAGGTGGAAGCGATTTATTATGCCTTTTTCTGTGAATTATTTCCAAGGAAGTTAGAGAAGTTATGCAATCCAAATAAAGTGAGTTATGCCAAGAATGCCTCTAGTTGGACGCTATAGATCAAATTGCAAAATCCCTAGAAATGTTTGTTCCAATCGCCGAGGATACATCTTGCAAAGAGGCAAGTAGTTTGTTTTTCTGCTCTTTGACAACTGGAAAATCAATTCCACAAAATAATTTCTATAACTGAGCTTTTTTTTAATGACCACAATGGTCCAATTTTATACTTCCTAAGAATTGTTTTTAAATGGGATTTGATAGACTAAACGTTTCAAGTGCTATTGGAAGCCTACCACATATTTCCACAGGGGAATCTGTAAAATTATTACTTAAAGAAAAAGTGATGCGTGCTATCGAGAAGCAATTTTGTTAGAAAGCAAAGACATATAAGAGCTTGCGCTCAATTGTATAAACAGGAAGATTAATAAAGGTTGATCGGCAGCTCAAGTTTTTTCCCCTTAAGAAAATGCATGAATCACTTGCAACCAAAGGAACAGCTTTTTATTATCGTTTTCAAAAAAAAAGGGAAACAGCTTTTAATATTTCCCAGTCATAACTCTTTAAAATCCACACTTCAATCAATATAAGATACAAAGACATAGAGCCTGACCATGAACATCAAAGTATAATATGTAGCAATTGAGCAGATCATGTACGTGACATCCCGTTTGTTTATCCTGAATTACTTCTGCCTTCTTGATGTCTGAAAGGGAACAAAACTACTTTCTAGCTACAAGTGCTGAAGCGGGGCGATCATCTCCATTAGACACTGCCATCGTCAACTTGTCCATGTGAAAGGAGGTGTGCCATGTATTGCTGGAACAATAGGACAGATTAGATGTTGTGTCATATCTTCTCAAATTTGCAGCATCCTGATGGGAAATTTGAACACTAAAGCAAATCCTCATGTATACTTTGTGTCAAGAATTATATGACGAGGTTTGAAAACAGTCTAACATTTCAACTTTCCAAATCAATCCTGAAAAATTGGCATTGACAAGCATGGTTCATACCAAGGAAACGGAATAGGAATTGCAGGATATACTGCCAGTCCATTACAGCTTATGAGAGAGACGCCAACCCAGTAATGGAAGAAAAGTACTAAATAACAGGCACTTGGATGGATCCCAAACGGTTAGGTAAATCACACGCAAACGAGAATGTAGCAAACATCCTTGTCAAAAGGGACATATCCATCTGAACATTGTCAAATGCTATATGTCAATGCTTCAATTTGCTTCCACAAAATAAAATGTATATTATCTGAATAAATGCAAAGAAAACAGTTGAAAATAATGTCATCTGACACATTTCACAATAGTAGAAAACAATATACAGGGCTATGCCCCCAACCCTCTGACTCAAGGATTGGAAGCAACTTTCAAATCCTTTGATGCCCAGAAATTTTGTGCTGATTATTAATGTCCCTCCACGGTTCCATCCAATTACAAAGACAACATCAAGAAAGCCTTATTCCCCTATTGTAAATCTTGAGTGTTCAACGTTTTTCTGGTCCATGTTCAGTGTTCCTACACTCTAATCACCCTAATGTTAAGAAATCTTGAACAATAGCAAAAGTTCTAAAGTGAAATATTAGACAAGTCTGAGAGGCAGTGTGACCTATGATTTTTTAAGGCACAAAGTAATGAAAGAATTTGTGTACATGTTTCCAACCTTCGACTATTAATTTTTTGACCATAGTAAAAAATTAAATATCATTTTCATGTTCCATCAAATCTGAAATTGTTGAGCATATCGGGCCATCCAATTCATCTTCTTCAAATGTAAATTTTACAATTATCAAATTGACTTAAGATAAATGGTTCAAAAAAATAGAAATTTCAATGACCCCTCTTTAAGGAAGGTTTAGAACTTCACCCATAAAGCCTATAAAGAAAATGAAACGTAAATAGGACCATAAGACCCATCTCATCCATGAAAATCCGAAATTCTCACTTATAGCTTATATTCTTGACCTAGTAACATGCTGCTGATGATGGTTGACAAACAAATTTGTTCCAGCAGAAAAAATAAGTATGTTTTTAGAGGAAGCAACGGATATTTACACAAATTAAGTGGAGAAAATAACATTGACAGAAACGACTGGACCTTGAGCTTGTTTAGATGGTTGACGTTCTCTATTTCTCCACTCAAAAATTAAGTACTTTATTTGGGTAGCCTGTGATGGTATGGTTGTAACCAAGGAGTATGAGTTTGTAGCAAGGTTATTGAGGCAGGCACAAACGCATCGCCTAGGCACACAGGCGCTAATAAGATGCTAGGTGTTTTCATGTGCAGCTTTGTAATAGGTTTGTAATGGCTGCGCGATTATTGGATCAAAACATGCAAACACACATCAGTGGGTTTAGAAGAAGTTTCTGGGGTTCCTTCAGCCCCAGACACGCACCCCCTTCCTCCCCTCTGAAAGCCTCCACCACCTCTGGCAGCCTCTTCCTCCTCTAATAACTTTTCCAGCCGCTTCTCCAACGAGTTCACATCTCCTCTCTCCCTATTTACAAAGCAAATTTCATTTACTCTTTTTTTTTCACATATTCTCCTTTCTCCCTTATCTTGGATTCATCATCCCATATCTAGTGTTCATTTTTCTTTGTTTTGTTTGTGTTTTTTAGTATTGAGTGAACTCATAGTTATTGTCTTTTATTTTTATTTCATCAAGACCTTTTGTTTTTGTTTTTGTTTTTGAGTATTGACTTTTATTTATAAGTTAATTTGTGACTTTTATATTGATGGTTAAACTTCATTGTTGTTTAATTATTGTCTTTTACATATTGACAATGTTAATTGGTATTTACCTAAGTTTAAAGTAGATATATTAATGCATAATTCTATTTAACAGTGTGTTCTTCACTTAATTTTAAGTGTACATATAAATATGAAAAAAAAATAACTTAATTAATCAATGGTGCCAAGACGACAGGCATCCAAGGCACCCAAGCTCAGTGCCTTAGCACCTTTATAACCTTGGTGTGTAGTGAGGAGTGGGAACCCAACAGGGATAAGAGCCTAAGAGGTACAGTTTCACAATTAAGAAGCTAAAGATGTTTGTCATCTAATGTGAAAATGCCCTTTTAGCAAGGAGGTACAGAGAAGCTATAAATAATGTTAGGTCCGAGGTTGTGAATGTCAAGGTTGAAAAATCTTAAATAGAAATAACTGAATATGAGTATCAGAGTGATTCCACACAGTTTTAGGATCAACACCCAATTTGAAAATGTGATAGCCAGAGCAAAATTTTGCAGTTCCATATAAGTAGCTTTGGTAATTTATTTCTGTCCTGACTTATGCTAGTTTACTTGTAGCTTTATTTACTTTGATGTCTTCTACTTTGTTGGCCAGAGTCATTATTATGTACCTTGCCTTTTTTCATACCAGATGAAAATTACTCCATATATGATGATTTACGGATGTATCAAAAGAGGTGTGTGCATGATGCCATTAGATGAAAAAATGTCTAAGATGCTGAGGCCATTTTACTGTTGACATGACAAGCACATGAGCATATGGTGCTTCAATCACAAGAAAGAAGACTAAGAATATTTAGAAAATGGTCTGAAGAAACAAACTCACAGCATGGTAAGCATATGGTGTCTTCCCCTGGCGATCAAAGTGCTTCGCCATTATGGAGAACTCTATAGGCCCCCAATCTTCTATTTCAAAACAATTCCCCAATGCTGCCTTATACAACTGGACAAACGAGAACGAAAACGTCAATTTTGCAGCTGGACAAAAGAGAAAGAAAGCATCAATTTCCTCACAATCAAACGATAACAAACACCTGGCACTAGAAAGACAAAACACAAACATTTAAACCTACTTAGTATAACAAAAGTACTAAAGGAAACAAAAACAACAAAAAAATAACACTATGAAAGTTCCAATCAACCAAGTTTCCCACATAAAACTCCAACAAAAACCATGAGTTCATAAGAAAAAAAATTGGTACCTTTCCTGTGTCTGTAAGAAGCTCGGTGCCGATGGGGTAAGCAGCATAGTACTGATCTGCCCGAGAATATCCAGCCCTAGTCCTGAACAATCATAATCAGCATCAGAAAAAGGAGGAAAGGGGAATGAAGAAGTGTCTGTAAGTTGCAGCCCTGGTCTGCAACTGATGTAATGAAGGGGATGGGAAAAGAATGGGAGGATGGAGAAGGGACGAACGTGTTGCTAGTGTAAGCGTAGGTGAGGATGGCAGTGAAGCAGTAGAAACCGGCATAGCCCGCCATTCTCCGGAGCTTCTGGATCTTGAGAACACCCTTGCACTGCTCGTAGAGGTCCATCCACACGAAGGCAGTAGTGGCGGTGGGAGCAGTGGGGGATGGTGTTTGGGTGGAGGAGAACACTACATGCTACACACCTACACCCACATGACAAACATCAGCCTTCAATTTCTTGCTACGCTTAAGTTGCAACTTTCAAATCATTCTTTAAATTTTTTGTCCCATTTTTTGACCGGATCATAAACTATGAACTACAATGATTATATTGTGCTTTCCTTTCTCTAATAACAACAGATAGTGTAAAATGTTTCCAAACATTAGACCTAAATTGTCTACTTGTGGCAAACTCATTTGTAGTCTGAAAAGGTTGATCCAAAATATGAAATGTTGGAGCTGGAGTTTGATTTACATCCTCATTGGTACTAGTTATGTTTACTCCAGAACCAGAAGTAGTCTATAATGAGAATTAAAAAAAATCAAATTGAAATACAAGGGAAAGAAAATGAAGCAACAACATATGCTAACATTATAATTGATTAGTATTACCTTAAGCTTATAATTGATTAGTATGGACCAAGCAACAACTTACAACTTGCAACTTGCAATCACTAAAATAAGATCACATCATCACAGTAATGAATTAGTAGAGTCACACGGAAAATTTTAGGCATTAGTGGACCAAATATGAGTCACAGAATAGTGTTTTCCAAATTATGTCAAGAAAATTAAAAAGAAAAATGAAATCAAGCAAGAGTCATTGCCTGTAGAATTCATATGAGCATGACCATCTGTTCATTAGCACGACCATTATAATCAACGTAGAATTTATATGGAGCACATATAGGGGAAATGATCTTGCATATACCTGGAAGATAATAATAATAATATGGAGCAAAATAAGTAAAAACATTAGACAAGCCTGAATCAATGTAAAAAAAAAAAAACTACTATGATTTACTAACTTCTGAATGATCTGGTAAGTGATGGAGCATTGAAGTGTACATGAAGACTACTCAAAACTCCACGCAAGCAGATCAGTAACTTGGAGTATTGAAGTGTACGTGAACTCGCGAAGACTACCCAAACTCCACGCAAGCAGATCAGTATGACATATATTACCCGACCTTAACAGTTAATAGTAGTATAGTACATGTTTTGGCAAAAGAAAAAAAATACTCAACAAAAATACCTATAAAGAACTAACAGTGTGTATGGTCAGAACTAACAGTGTGTATGGCCAGAGGAGGCCAGGAGGCGGACACCGGAGGAGTGGAGGAGGACGTTTTAGGAGGAGGCAGAGGAGGCCGACTTGTCACTATCACCTGTGGGCTGCGGGCTGCCGAGGACGACCAGGAGGCGGAGGCCGGAGGAGTGGAGGAGGAGGCGGAGGAGGACGACTCGTCCTGTGGGGCCGTGGGCTGCGGAGGCCGAGGAGGGCAAGGAGGCTGAGGCCTGAGGCCGGAGGAGTGGAGGAGTGGTCCTGTCGCCCGTGGGGTGCGGGGAGGGCCAGGACGCGTAGGCAAGGAGGAGCAGGTGGCGGAGGCCGGAGGAGGACGAGTCGTCCTGTGGCCCGTGGGGTGCGGGGACGGGTGGAGGGAGGAGGCTGCGTGGAGGGGTGGGGCTTGTTAGAATTTTAGGTTTAGGGTTTTAGATGTTAGAATGTTATATATATGTAAATTTTGTAAATATTATATTTAAATTTTTATTTACTAATTGTTAGATACTTATGTTATAAGTTTTACACATAAATATATTAATTAATTTAGAAAAATAAATATATTAAATTTTCCAATTTAGAAATAAATAAGTTTTACATATTTTTATTTATTAATTGATCCTATTTTTTTCGAATTTTTTTTTCGAATTCGAATTCGATTTGTCGAATATTTTTTCAGATAAAAATTCAAGATTTTGAATACAAATTAGAAATAAACTTTCGGATATTATCGAATTTCTGACTCCATTATTGATTCTTATTCCATTAGTAACAAAAAAATCAACATAGGCTTACTTATGAGAGGATCGATCAAGTCTACCCTCTCATAAGTCAATGGATCCCACAACTAGACATTGAAATCGGACCGAACCGGTCCGGACCCGGTCCAGTCGGGGCCCAGAAAAATACAACGTGCGTCGGGCCAGGCTTGGCCCGTCGTGGGCCGTGGGCCATGCCGGGCCTAACGGGCAGGCGCGCCAAGGCCAGCGGAATAGGCCCAGTTTGGCCCACGAAAGACCCAAGGCCGGGCCGGACCAGCCCGTGTACAATAACAGTTTTAAAAAAAAAAAAAGCAAAAGGGCTGAGCCCAGCGACCCGGAATAAAAAATAATAATAATAAAAGCCCAGCCCAAAAAAATAATAATAATAATTAAAACTGCAACAGCCCACAAACAATTTATTTATTTATTTATTTATTTTAAAAAATCTAAAATTTTAACCTATAAATACCTCCTCAAACCCTTCATTTTTTTCACAACTCTCTTCTACAACTTTCTCAACTCTCCTCTGCAAAATTCCCTTAATTCTCAAAAGAAGATTTTCAAGTGAAGATTTTACTTTTGCTTTGGATCTGCCCGGTCTTCTGCTCTTCAGACTCCAGTCTCCACGCGATTGTAGTTGAGCCAGCAACATCAAATTTTCTTTACTTCTAATCCCTCCAAATTCTTTACTTCTAATCTCTCCATTTTTGGGTTTTGGTTTTTAGGAGTTAAGGGTTTTATTATTTAATATTCATTTTTTTAATATTAAAATGAAAAATATTGGTAATATTGGTACCCATGACTATATCCCTAGTATGGAGTCAGATCATCCTTAAAGTACCCCAACAAATACTTCACATTCCACAGCCACAAAAAAACCTAGGAAACAAAGTTCTTAGGTTTGGGAGCATGTTACATTATACATTGTAGATTAAACTAGGTGTTATTGTAATTATTGTAATACCACATACACATGTCCTAGGGGAGGGGGTGTAGGTCACATATCTAGACATTTACAAAAATGTATATCCAAACATAATAAAGATGAAAATACAGATTTAAAACAAT
>JAMKQA010247406.1:0-26021 GCA_024699735.1 Posidonia australis
TGCCATTCGGTTGTGGCTTTGAAGTTTTCTGCCTATTGAAGCTTAATCTCTCCAATATCTTTCTTTAATGCTTCAATTTGTTCTTTAGAGACTTCTTCCTCTTCTTCATTTTCAGAGCTATCATTTTCTTCTTAGTCCCTCCTGTGTGCCTCAGAAGTGGAAGCCAAGGTAGTCTTGAGACTTTAAAGTCTCTTCGATCTTTCCAAGGTTTATTCCAATTTATCTATCGCAACACGATCTAAGGGTTTGGATCTAACTACAAGTGAAGGCTTGTGTACTTGGGGGACACTATAGTGCTCAAATAGGTAAGTAAGGCATGGTCCATAAAAGAGTTTGGTATTTACATGTGTCATGCAATGGATGAGGACATGTGACCAATTAACAGGAATTCTCTTTGTTATTGTGTATATGGCCTTATAGGCTAATTCACTTAGCTCATCAAAGTGGCCATTTCTTCTATATAATATTGGCTGCTACGATATAAGCTATGATCTTAGATTGTTTAGTCAATTGGTTCAACTTATTAGGCTATTTACATGTGTCATGCAATGGATGAGGACATGTGACCAATTAACAGGAATTCTCTTTGTTATTGCGTATATGGCCTTATAGGTTAATTCACTCAGCTCATCAAAGTGGCCCTTTCTTCTATATAATATTGGCTACTACGATATAAGCTATGATCTTAGATTGTTTAGTCAATTGGTTCAACTTATTAGGCTTGAATGTACTACGTTTATTAGAGGAAATTGTTTTATTGATGCTCAAATATGACCATCCTAGTTCCTCAATCGTTAAGGTCAAATCTAATTCAATGGAAGGAATTTTTAGAAGTTGTCCAATAAGAATCTCATCAAAAGGGAGTTCTATGCCTAATAGATAGGATTCACATACAAATTCTACACTAGCAAAATTTGCATAAAACTTAGACACTAGGTGGGGGTAATACTTAGTGTCGCCAATCGATGATAAAAATGGAGTGAGAGATTGATCTTGGAAAAATGATCCAATAGGTTCAAGGGAATGGAAAACTACCTTCTTTCTCGTGAGGACTTCACGATTAGCAAATCTTTCTCTATGAGCTATCATTACCTCTTTGTTGACGAAATGGTGTTTTTTGTCACTGTGAACGTTAGAGGAGGAGGCAATCAGAGCTTCAGTGTGTGTCAACCTTGTCACCTGCATCTTCTTAGGTGCCATTGTGATAGGAAGTCGAAGGAGAGTGAAAGAAGGTGTTTGAGGGGTGAGGAAGATTTACTCGAACTTGAAAGGGAGAACAGGAGAGCTAGGACGAGGGGTTCATCGATTGTGGTGGAGAGGAAATGAGATTATCATTTCTGACCATACACTTATAACAAATTATTTTAAAAAAATAAACAAAAGCGGTATACCAAAATGGGTACTGGTATTCCAATTTGCTAGTGATTGAGGCAAAAATTGATTTAATTCGATTGACTGGACAGGTTTGGTAAACTAGGTTAGTGAATTTCGATTGACCAATCCAAAATGGAAGACTGAGTCAAGGAATTCTTTAAACTGAAACTCAAGGTAATTCGATTGACCAGATAAAAACAGAAGACCAAAACAGGGATTTTCGGTCAACTAGTCCAAAACAGTAGACTGAGTCAGGGGAGTTTTTGTTTTTCTTGGAATAAATTTTGGTTGATCGAAAGCTTTCACAAAAGCACATGAAACGGTAGACTGAAAAATTTTGGTATACCAATCTAGACATTTTTCACACTATATTAGTGATTTTACAAATACTTAAATCCCTTCTAATTTTAATAAATTGTTGCTCATTTAATGGTTTAGTAAATATATCAGCTAATTGTTCTTTTGTGGAAATAAATTCTAATTTTATATCATTTTTTATTACGTGATTCCTAAGAAAATAGCACCTAATTTCTATGTGTTTTGTCCTAGAGTAATGCACAAGATGTTTTTGACAAATTGATTGCATTAGTGTCGTCACAAAATATTGGCGTGGTTGTATATACTAGACCAAAGTGTTTAAGTGTTTGTCTCATCTAAAGAACTTGAGCATAGCAGCATCCAACTACAATATACTCAGCTTTAATAGTTGACAAGGCAACATTATTTTATTTTTTTACTAAATCATGACACTAAGGAGTATCCTAAAATTTGACAAATACTACTAGTGCTCTATCTATTGGTTTTGCATCCTACAAAATCCACATCACTATATCCAACTAGTTCAAGATTTGAATTTTTAAAATAAAATAGTTTGTATTCCTTGGAGCCTTGTAAATATCTAAAAATTTGTTTAACTGCCGATAAATGTGATTTCATTGGTAATGCCTGAAATCTGGCATATAGGCATACACTAAATATTATATCTGGTCTATTGGCAGTCAAATACAATAATGACACAATCATTTTTCTACATAACTTTTGATCAACTTTTTGTTCATTTTCATCCCTATCTATCCTAGTGGATGTGCTCATGGTTGTTTTTGCTATTTTCGCATTTTCACTCCAAAATTTTTTAGATAAAAATTCATATTCACTTTGCTTTGTTCACGGTGGTGTGAGTGCGGATGTGTTTTTTGCGGCTGCGGCTGCTGTTACGGCGGTCGTGGGGATAGGGGTGTTTTATTTGGAGAGTGGCAGGAGTAGTAGTAGAGAGCAAGGGTCGGAGGTGAGTTTGCTGTTCCAGTTGATTATTACCTCGAATAGCGTGCTAATTCGCTGTTATACGTGTCGTTTCTTTACCAATTTTTCTTTTGACGTAAACTTTTCCAATTTTGTTGATCAGTACGTGTGGGATATCAAGTTTGAGCTACATTTTTCTTATAATGATATTGATCTAGGTTTATTGATAATCGGAATTTTATAATTAGCACAAGCTTGTATTTATGAATAATCGGAAGTTTATAATCAACATGACTACATGAGAGAAGGGATGGTTAGGATTATTGTAAGACTTAAACTGTCCTGGATTCTTGGAATAACGTTGCACATAGACTCGAATTTAACCAGTATAATTCGCAAACAGACTTCCATTACAAGTGTGGAACGAATGCTACAGTGACAAGTATTATTGTCCTTTACAGTGACTAGTGGGACATGTATGATTGAGGGGTTACAGTATAACATTCGAGACAATGGTCTTAGGTGATGTGGTTTTTGCTAAAGGAGATCTACATATGTGGGAGACTCAGTTAATGTTTTTTTTTTGTAAACGGTAATTGAGACTTAGTTAATGTTGAAAGGAGCCACCAAGTTAGATGAGGTAGAGAAAGACTTGTGGTACTTTCTACCATGCATAAACTACCTAGAGAAGCATGTTTGGATAGAAATTATAGGAGGAAAGGGATTCATGTTGTTGAAGTATCATAGTGCGATTTAGGTGTTTTATTGTTTTTTAACATTTTGATATCATTCCTTTGTTGTTTGTGACACCTCAATTAGGCTAGCATCTTGCCCCTTGTCTCTCACCTCAAGCATTTCAGAGGCTTATTTCCTTACCATCACCTTTCATCTTAACTTTTAATAGAATTATGCAATCAACTTTTTAAATTACAAAGTGTGATCCTTGGAAACCTAGATCAATAACTGGAAAACTGTTTCTCAAAATCTATCTATGATAAAAGTCAAATACTGATGAGAGTAAAACTAAATTATCAATTGTGATTATGAGTAGAAGAAACTATAGGAAACACTATAATATTACTGATAAATCAATAGGACCAAAACATTATTTAAAAAGATGTTGATGGGTTTAGGCAACCTGTATTGGTAAAGACTGCTAGATGACTGCCCTTGAAGTGGCTCATATTTGCGATACTGTTGTTAGGACCAACATGAAAATTGTTTGCTTTGTTTACATGAACGTCATTTATCTGGATGTCACATTAACTTTCTTTTTTTGCTGCTTAAGACATTACATATAAAGAAGTGTACCTACACTTGAACTTAATAATAATATGTAATAAAATGATATTTCGATTAAATTATTTGTCAAAAGTCAAGATCTAATAAAAACAAACAGATTCTTTTGAATAAAAACTTTGATCCTAAAACAGATTTGGTTAAAAAAAACAAGAGCATCACTTTCTTAAGATGTGATGTTAAGTTTGGCTCATAGATCATAATTACTCCTATAGTAGGAAATTTATGTTGTTTACGAGATTACATATTTGTTCATAAGTAAATAAATAGAAACTTTGAATATAAGAATGTTGCATGGATAATTTGGTTATTTCATCACAACCCCCTCCTCTTCTCTTAATATAATAGATGAGTCTTGCATGCTTGGTTTGTATTTGTGTAAACTGGAAACTTCATGAGTGACTTAGTGACCATTGAGGACACACATACAATGCTAAAACTGTTGCCTCATCGGTCATCCAGTGCTTGAGCAAATACGATTGATGCTAATTCTGATTCTTTTTACCATTTGATATTCTGAAATACTATTTTTCTGGTAAATGTCGGATAGCTTCTTTAGCATGAATATGAAACAGATTCTTTAAATCTTTCTATTCCACATATTTTCTAAAATTTATGCCACCTCTCTAGTTTTCTGATCCAGAAACCCCTGATATTTTGGAAAATGCTCAAGTCCAAGATAGTGGTTTCAAGATAGAGAATGGTGTCTGGGGAAGTCAGAGCCTTGGCTTAGAATGTAGTGATGCCATTACTTTGTCGAAGGATGGAAATGAGAGACTATTGTCAAGTTCTGAAAGACCAATTTACGAGAAAGGCAATGCTTCTGATGTAAAAGGTCTGCCAAGTTTGGAATTTAGGGGGGATGTTTTGATGTATGATGGAATTTTAGTGTCTAAGGCACCTCAGGAAGCTATTCTTGATTCTTTTACTTCTACTCCCTCTGAGAATGTAGAGACTGGAACAACTGGAGGGAGTGCATTGGCTTTTTTAGCTGAGTTGGTTTCAAGTGCAAATACAATAGAAACAGAGAGCATACAAAATACATTGATGAGTGATAAAGAGGGAGCTTCTGTGGTCTTCCCAGGTTCTGGGATAACAGCACAAAATTCTTCAAGTGAATCTTCTATCATTCTAAATGATTCTCTCTCACAAGTTATCACTGATAATCAGCTTGTCAACGAAACAGCTATTGAAGTTGAACCCTTGATTTCAAGATCTGATGAGCACTTAGAACAGGCTGTTGGGGAAGCTTCTTCATCATGCAAAGAGGGGCTTGCATTTGACCTTGGATTGTTAAGTCAGATATCTCAACAGTTCACACTAAACGACAGCTATGGAGTTGGTTCCCAGAAAATTCCTACAAACGGTTCTTTCCTAGCTGCAGGTAAATTTTCTGGCATTTGGTTGTAGAATCTGGCAGTTATCTGTTCATCATACTCGTTTTTTTGGTTGACTTTATTTTTCTGTCCTCATGCTTATCTAGATCATGATATGTTTCTTGTGCTAACATATATATTTTGGTCTTTAAGATGAATCTGATGAGCTAGTGCCTACTGTGTCCTGTCAAAGAGTCCTCTGCAGGTAGACAAAAAAAGATCACCAGCTCCAAGAATCTCATGAAGGGTAAAGAAAAGAGACTCACACAGGAGACTAAAAGTAGGGAAAGGTCTAGATACCAAAAACCAAGTGGGATGCTTGTTGGAGGGAATGCTGATCTCATGCATCAGAATAAAAGTAGGAAAAGGCCTAGATACCCTCAACCAGATGAGATGCCTGTTAAAAACGCTATAGATCCATTCTTGTCCTTGAGTTCTTACAATCATCTGCTTAGAGATGGAAGGTACTATTAGTATTTCATCTTGATTCCAGATAAGCATGTCTTTGTGGCCATGAATTATTGACAGCAGCCAGACTGGAAGCTTTTTTATGTAGAATGTTGGGCAGTCAACAAATCATGACCAGTTATACAGATGATTTTCTGTTATCTATTTCTTTATGTTTTAGTAAAGTTTTCTCGGTATCATTTGTGACAAGGCTAAAGGAGTGCATTGAGTTGCTTGAAACCATGGACAGAAAGGGGCTTTTAGATATGGATAAGGTTAGTTATGTTACATCCTTCTAGTAACTGCTGTGTTCAAGATCTGCTGGACTTGAGTTATTGATGCAAAACTTAATTGACTTTTTGTTTGTTAGGTGTACCATACAAGGTTTCTAAAAAACTGTAAAACACAAAAGGTTGTAAAGAAGGCATTTAGTTTTACCAAGTTGATAAAGAATCCAGCATTAAGTACTTTCAACATGCTTTTGTCAGTTTGTGCAAGTTCACAGGATTATGAAGGTAATTTCAGTCTAATGTTTCAAAATTTTTCTATATTAATATGCATACAATTTTTGGTGTGTTAACTTCCTAACCTCTGTATCATGTATCAGGAGCTCTCCAAGTTCTGCTACTTGTCAAAGAGGCTGGACAAAGACCAGACTGCCAACTTTATACCACTCTAATATCGACCTGTGCTAAAAGTGGAAAAGTTGATGCCATGTTTGAAGTATGAGTATCTAGTTTTGTGGCCCATTGATTTTTCTTTAATCTTCAAGCCATGAAAATTGATTAGTTCTGAGATGTATTTCATTTATCAGTAGTCTGAAGAGACTTTTTTTTATTTAATCTTTTATATTTGAAAAATGCATGGCTGCAAGCACTATCAGTTATGTTCATGGTCTACAACATACTACAATTACACAAATTTTTTTGAGCTTTTTCCCATTGATTAAAGTGTTTGTAAGTTTAGTGGCTCAAATTCATTAAAACTCGGGACTTTTAGATGGAGCTGTGGCATTTGGATTGTAATGAAAAATTATCCACGTGTATTTTGAAATATGAAATTCAATTCATAAACATATTTTTTTGAAATGAACCAGCAATAATTTAAGAAACAGATAAAATGAGAAACAAGCCTCACAACTGTTTTATTTTTGTATAAACATGCATCTGGTTGGAATGACAACTAGACATTAAACAATGAAGTGTGTGGGCTTGATTTAGGAAGTCCTGTAAATATTCATCAAACTGTTATATTTAAGTGCAACTATGCTTAATACTTTTTTTTGATATATTTATTTTTTCAACACTAATTCATGCTTAATGCTTATCTTTTCAACAATTGTGATAAATTAATGAGATAAGTTTCTAGTGTCATGATTACACATGCATGTGTCTTATAAGATATTGTTGATTGACGAAACTTCTGCATTCTGCTGGAGGAACTTGAACTAGGCATGAAACATTGACAATTTAGACCATGTCCATGTAACACAAGAAGGAAATATCCTGCTGCTAACACCCAAGAAATGTAACATCAGTGGAAATCTATGAACTGCCTAGTTAAGACTTCAAGTTGTTGCCCGTTTATCTTGTTGTTAGTGGATTTTCTTTGAGATGCATGATACAATTATTTGCCTTTGCTGCTCAAACAAATCTGATATATTTGCTCAAGGACATATCATGCGTTAAATATCCTTTTTTTCAGTTGTTGGTCTGTGCAAAATTATCATAAATGTCTATAGTGTCTGTAATCAAGCAAACATGTGTGACTGTTCAATGTCTTTTACAAATGTAAACAAACTAATGGAACATAATCGTTAGATTTATGTATCTCATTAAGTGTTGCTGCTAAAATTATATTTTTAACAAGCTAAATGTTAGTTACCTATTTACATGATGTATTATAACATCATCCATGTAAATTTAATGGTTCTAAGTGATTCTAGTTGTCTAATATCACTTGATACAGCTTGTTTATAAGTTTCAAGCAAAATACTTAAGTTTTTAGTGCACTTCATGTTTTTAACGTGTTTCCACCAATGTCCAACTTCTTCTTTCTTTGGAAGAGCGGATGTCCAATATGATTCTGAAATTCTGAACCTTGTTTCTATGAGGCTGGTGTCAGGTTAGCTATCATAATTGTCATGGGATCTTAAAACTTAAATGGATTACTAGGATAAATCCTATTCTACATTGATGAAACAAGGTTTTGTGATGATCATATTGATCCCTTCAATCAATGATAATTTCCTTCAATCAATGAACATATTAAAAACAATTATTTACATTGTATAAGAATTTGCTTTTTGTTTTTACCTAGAGCTTTATATCTTTTTGATGATTGTAATGGTCTTGTAATAGTTCATGTAAGTACGATTTTTCATTTGTAAGTTTCTTGTTGTATTACAAGTCAATCACTTAATTGCAATTAAATAATGTCTGTAAATTTGTCTTGGTAGGTGTTCCACGAAATGGTCAATGCTGGAGCCGAACCAACTGTTCATACGTATAGTGCACTTATTGATGGTTGTGCCCGAGCTCAACAGGTTGCTAAAGCTTTCGGTGCTTATGGTATAATGAGGTCAAAAGTAAGGCTTTGACAACTGATATGCACTTTTGTTCCCTTTTTTTGGTCCATTTTTTTGTTTCAACCTTGGAATCCTGTCTTTCTTCTTAGTCTTCTATAGAAAAGATCCTCATTGTATTTTATGCAGGAAATTCTTTTGTGAATTTCGTCTTAGTTACCTTGCTTAACTAGATTTTTGTGATGCAGTAGAATGTGAAGCCTGATCGTGTTATATTCAACTCACTTATCACTGCATGTGGTAAGTCAGGAGCTGTGGATCGTGCTTTTGATGTACTAGCAGAGATGATGGCAGAACCACAGCCCATAGATCCTGATCACGTTACTGTTGGTGCTTTGATGAAGACATGCACCCAAGCGGGTCAGGTAGTTTTCATTTTCATTCTGTCGTGATATTCCTTTATCATTGCTTGTCTGGTCTATCAACAAGATTAAAAAAAGCTGCTTGATTAGCCACTTTTCTAGATTGCATATCAGGTCAGCCTAAGTTATTGTGTTCATTGCTGGAAACAAATCCGTATTGAGAGGATGGGAGCATCCATTGAAGACAAAATAAGCACATATCTTGATTGGCTTTTCTTACCTTAACTGCTTGCTCTTTTAGGCTGATCGGGCCCGTGAAGTGTACAAAATGCTTCATCAGTACAAGATTAAGGGCACCCAAGATGTGTACACAATTGGTGTCCATAGTTGCAGCCTGACGGGTGATTTGGAGTTTGGCCTTATCATCTATGATGATATGAAGCAAAATGGAATAGATCCTGATGAGGTACTACTCCAAGCCCTGGATCTCAAGATGCTTATAATTCATAATTGTGTTTATATCTTCTATATATATTTTTTATATTGTTTCATAGGACATGTAACTTGATCACGAAGTTCTTTTATAGTGCCACATTTAAAAATTCATTATCAAGGATTTACTCCTAAACCCCATGTTCTTTACCAGGCTGGTTTCTTTTTTAACAAAGATGAGTATTCTTTGTCAGAAGTCAAAACATTATCAAGACAAAAAATAGCATGGCAGATTACTTGATGTTTTTTTAGTAAAGCATTCTCTAATTGATCTTCATGCTGTTCTCCTATTCAGATGTTCCTTAGCACATTAATAGATGTCGCAGGACATGCTAGGAAGGTAGAAATTGGCTTTGAGATCCTACAAGAAGCACGAACCCGGAGAATTCAACTTGGGAGTATGTCATACAGCTCTCTCATGGGAGCGTGCAGCAAAGTATGTCCCTAGGAAAATTAACTTAAATAAATGCTGATTGAATCTTGATGCTCATCATAATTTTCTGCTGCTTTATTCAGGCAAAAAATTGGCAGAAGGCTCTGGAACTGCATGAGGAGATTAAGGCAATAAAATTATGTCCGACAGTTTCAACTTTGAATGCTTTAGTTACTTCCCTATGTATGCTTCTCTATCTCATAATTGCTAACAGCTTCTACTTCAACACCATTTCTTTCTAGTTCTAAAATTCATTTTTCCTTGTTCTAGAGGTTTTATAATTATTGTATTGTGATAACTTTCCTTGACTCTCTTACTGTTTGTTATGACTTACTATGTAAACAGTTTTTTAGCATTTTATTCTGTTGATCCTCACACAGCCAGCTGCAGGTTGATTGCATCTGGCCTGGTGGTGCAAGATAATGCAAAAGCCATAGCCACTAAATTTCTGTTCAATTTATGAATCTCGATCTATATTGTAGATTAGTAGAAGATTTCTGTCTGCTAAGGAAAAATTTAGTTATCGCTAATCATTGGAATTGGTGAACTCCTGCAAATTGGATTCTTAAGATAGAAACTATTGATTTTTTTTTAAATTCACAGTCACTTTGGACTATGTAGGTTAACATCATCGAATTGGATTCTGTACTTGGGTGATAATTGTGAAATTTACAAGGGGGATCAGCATTGTATAGGAAAGGATGTGGGATTGCTGACTTTGAAAGTGCAATTTGAGGCTTATTTTCTAGACATCGGCTTTCCAACTATGACAATGCATCAACCTCAGCATATAAAGCATTCAGAATAAATTCTTTGAGCGGTTAGAATACTGTAGAATTTGAATGCTACAGTCAATTATGAAGGTGGTAAGATCCTTGTAGAGTGCTCAAACCCAATCAACGATCTGAGCAATGGAGGAGCACTCCCCCTTCTAAAGTTGAATTTCAGGCTCTGAAGCTAAATGTCTCAACATCACTTTTATATTCTTTTGGTACTCCAAACAATGTGGTTCAACTCTTTTTTTTTTTTGAATGGTTGGAAAAAGAATTGTATTTGAACAAAGTCAACCAAAAATAGCAACATTGTAGATCAACTTTAAAAAATGGGTTCAAAGGTCAAAGGTTGGTGTGCATGCTGATAAGAAAGATCAAGGACTTAACAAAGAAAAAAGGTATACGGACCTCAACCTTGCATCAATGGCACCACAATGACAACATCAAGATCGCGTGTGACGCATGTGAGTGGCTGGCCCCTTCATGCTCTACGGTGTCAATTTTGGGGTCCGTATACCTGTTCTCCTTGACAAAGGTGCTATGTATGGATATTAATAAAAAGGAAGCAACTAGTGACCATAGGTAAAAAACTAAAAACATTTGAAAGAATCACCAGGATATGCATGCTTAACTTAGCGATGACTGCACTTTGTCTTCATCACTCAAACTTCCAGCTCCCAATGTGCTTCCCAACTCCACCAGAAACTAGTGCAATAGGCTTTCAATGTGAGAGTAGGAGTTGATATGGCAATTCCTGTCTTTTATAAAGATTTGATATGATTAGTTGATTTCAGTAGATTTACCCGAACGTGGCATGGATACGATGTTTGGAGTATCTGGTATGGATTTACATTAAATATAGACATATTCGGTACGATGTGGCATCTAATTTTGTAGCGTCCAGGTAACATAGCAGATGACTGCTCCTTTGTCCACAATCTCTTAGTAAAGTGGTAAAACCTCATTGTTGTTGCACAAGAGGTAGTGAGTTTGGCATTGACCTATGAGCTTTGTTAAAAACCCATAAAAATGAAAAAAATATAAAAAAATGTCGATATGTAAAAAGACTGTCACTTCTTTAGCATGATTAATCTGCTTTGTGACTCCTCATTTCATTATTTGAATTACTTCCCATAAAACATCATACCCTACTTCATGTCCAGGAGTGGAATAGAAGACACACCTCGTCCCCCCCACTCCAACCATTCCAAACACAGCTCCACTGAAATGACATCTACTTGTACCTCCTCCACAGCATGAAGTGTAATTATGACTAATAAACTTCTAATCCTGGACAAAGAGAAACCTATGGATAGAGATATTTCAGTTGATCATGCTTTACATCTGAGCTTCACTAGCTGATTGTTGGACTTGGAGAAGGCAATTGGATAGATGTAGATTTGCGATCCACTGTGCTACTGTGCTATCATTAATGAAGATGTGCAGCTGTTATTAATATGAAAGAAAAGATATGGAATTCAAAATTTTAATCTGGTATGATGAAATACAATAATCATAACAATGTACTGTACATTATTATTGCAACGGCTTCTCAGTCATCACATTTAAGCATCACATTTTCTGTCTAAAGCTGATATACTTAATGGTAGAGGTATTCACGTTTCTGGGCTTATATTGGCCTGCAACTATATACACTAAATAAGTGGGACAATACATGAAGTTTTAAGTAAAATATACTCTATCAGTATGTGCAACAATCTTCACTCTACTCTAAATTGTGTACAACCCCAAAAGAGTTGTCACAAGAAAACTCTCTTATACTGCATTTCGTATGTTGGAATGAGGTAGTGTTGGAATGGAATAAACTTTAGAATGGAATTACAGAGAGAATGGAATGGAATAAAGATGGAATGGAATGAAGTTGTTTTATTTCATTCTTGTGTTTGATACGCAATTAAAAATTAGAGTAGAATTGACAAATAATTCTTTTCTACTATTTGGTATGTAAGATTACAATTGGAATGGAATGTAAAATCTATATTTAAATAAAATATCCTTCCAACATAACTTTCCTTAATTTTTTTTTTTCAAACACCTAAAATAAAAAGAACAAATTCATATTTGTTTATGGCATTACACAACCAAAAAATAGTAGTTCTACAATAAAAAAAAACCGTCATCTAATGTCACCATTAAGCACTATCCTTACCCATTCTTTTTTATCATCATCGGTTGTGGAAATGGCTTATTTTTCCATGACCTCTTTTATCTTCATGTTGTTCTTCTATATCTATGAATATTACATTTGTATAATTTCATTTATATAGCAAATGAATATGAAGTCATCAACAATTAAAAACTTACATGTCAAGAAATAATCACAATTATATGTCCAATAATAAAAGAAATCAGAACTTACCAAATTGAATTATGACAATTGCATTAAAGCAACATAACAAGATGAAAGGATCATAATTCATGTTTATTCATGATACATAGATTAGGTAAGATTTGTCCTAAATGCAATCTATTTTGGTATAATTTTAATGGAAGTAATTGACTCATTAGTCATTGTCGATGTAGTATCTTCTGTTGTCATATCTTCATCATTGTCTTCAAATGGATCAATATACATTTCTCTTCTTATGAAATTGTGTACAAGATAACAAACTATGATGATATTATTTTGTGTCGGAGTGGAGGAGGGTATGGGTTGGGGTGAAGGAGGAGGCTTTGGATCGAGGTGGAGGAGGAGGTTATAGATTGGGGAGGAGGAGGAAGAGGAGGAGGAGGAGGAGGAGGAAAGGTTGTAGGCTAGAGAGGAGGTTGTAGGCATAGGAGGACCATGGGAGCAGAGGAGGTTGTTGAGAGGAGGCTTTGGATCGAGGTGGAGGAGGAGGTTATAGATTGGGGAGGAGGAGGAAGAGGAGGAGGAGGAGGAAAGGTTGTAGGCTAGGGAGGAGGTTGTAGGCATAGGAGGACCATGGGAGCAGAGGAGGTTGTTGAAGAAGCATGGGCGCTAGAGGACCACAAGGCAGGAGGCTAGAGGATCATGGGCTAGCAGAGGAGGAGGCTGGGGTAGGAGTCCTTGCTTGTGAGAGGGAATTGGGTGGAGGAAATTTTTTTTCATGATGGAATAGAAATCAAATTTCTTGCATACCATCAAGGAATCAAATTTACATATTGAGTAGGAATTTTATTCACAAGAGAATAGCGATTCCCACCTTATTTTTGTACCAAATATAAGAATATTGTTCCACTCCAATAATATAATTCCTTTTTAGCCCATTCCGTCTTCCTTTCTAGCATACGAAACACTACCTTAGTATCACTTTTCTATGAAACTCATATTCTTTACTTATCACACCTAGTTATCGTTCTGTATAAAGCTTTTCTGAATGAAGTCTTTTCATGTTTACTAACTCTTCTTAACCTCTTCTTCTTTTATCATTGCACCCTTTCTACCGTTCTGTGCAATATCTTTTGTTACAAAGGAATTATATTTGCAGAGTTTTTTAGCTTTTAAACGAACCATCATATAGCATCCTTTCAGGTGATGGTGATCTATTGTTGAAGGCTGTTGAGGTTCTTGGTGAGATGAAAGAAGCAGGAGTCCACCCTAACACTGTTACCTATTCCATTCTCTTTGTGGCATGTGAAAAGTATATCATTTATATGCATCACATTCTTTTAGTTGTAATTGCACTTAAAATCTCATAAGACTGAAATTGTCATTTCATTCTAAAGGCAGGGTGAAACAGAATTGGCATTCCATCTCCTTTCACAAGCTGAAGAGGATGGGGTTCCTCCAAACCTCATTATGTGTGGATGCCTAACCGGTAAGCTAATTTACTTTGCATGCTTATAATTACTAGCATGAGAGTTTTGCCTTTAAGAAAGTTTTATTAAAAACATAATTGACTTTTGGAATCTTCTATGTGGATTTGTCATGAATTTAGAAAAGATAGGCTTTCAGTTACATTTAAGACTATCTAATCCTCTATGGACACAATGTCGAATCTCTTACTCCATTGGTTCAACATCAATCTCATTCTTATGGAAATAGGAACCTGGTTGATGATGTTATGCTTGTATGCATGCCAGGCACCCATAAATAGCAGCCGACATGTTGAACAACAAAATTGTGTGCTCCATGTGTGGAACATAGTTGGAGTACCAATCGTGTAATCATTACCATGTTAATACGAGATTTATATCTCATTATGAAGTGCTTGAAACATTGCAGATTCTGTAATTTATGTATTTTGTAGCTGTTTCAAAATAAAAAACTATTTCTGATTGTTAAAAAAGAAGTGCTTGAAGCAATGTTGATACATGTGTAAACTTGTAATACTTGTTGTTTGTAATGGTTTGCTCATATCTCTTGGTATATACTTATGTAGACCTTTTTGCTAATCTGGTCATCCATTTTTTGGAAGGTCTGTGCCTGCAAAGATTTGAGAAGGCACATTCACTTGGAGAGCCTCTTTTGTCAAACTCAGCAAAACAACAGATTGACAATAAATGGTATTATATTGCTCTATTTTGCATATATACTCCTATATGAGTTTTTTTTTTGTTTTAAAATTTAGGTGCATATAGAAGCCAAAAAATGATAATACTTCCCACTGTTCAACTCGAAGATGATCTGCATTTTCTAATGCTTCAAACATATTGAGTTCAGTTTTCTTCTAATTGTTCTTTGGCTCTTCCCATACATAAGTTAGTTTTGTATTATCTTCGTCTTTTCCCATTTTCTCTGAGGGTTAGGATGATTCTAGGATTCCAATTGTGAGTACTTAACTAGACCAGGTAAGGCACTAGTGGTACCATACATAAGCCTTTAGTAAATTGTAGACATTAGAGTACATAGAATCCTTGATTGTGGGCGAATTATAAAACAAACAAATGTAACGGGTAGGAAGTCCTACTCACTGAATTCTTTTTGTTCACAAGAAGATATTTCTTGCTGCTACGATACCATTTTGTCACAATCCAAGTGAGAACCTATTGACCTAGGCCAATTCACGACGAGTCTATGACACTACTGTTCTAAAGTAATTCGGAGTATGAGCCACCAACTTAGGTTAAAATGCTTAAATCGTAAGTTACTTTAGTAACATTTCACTTCCTTATGTATTAATCTCAAATCTTCTTTATCCGATATAACATGTGGTATGAGACTAAATATCTTGAAGCACCCCAATCACACATTAGGGTATTATACTGAAAAATACAAGCATCTACTTTTAGCAGCAAGTTTTAATTTGGTGGTGGTTCAAGATGTTTTGATTCCAAGGGATTGCTTTTGTTTATTTTGATGAAGTTTGTTGGCCTTTGTATGAACAAAACAATAATTTCAGCTTCAACATCAGAATATGTTTCATGGTTCTCAACGAACCACAAACAGAATATGTTTTATAAAAGTAGTTAAACTAGATAGTTTTCTCATAACATTCCTTTTAATACAATTATTTCAATTGTTCCAAATACTTTCAACCACAAAAAGAAAACCCTTTCTTAGGTATTTTTAAGCATCTAATTAGGCCCTTCATAAGACGGGCCCGTGTTGACACCATACTGTTTCTAGGGTTTGTAGGAGTAGATAAGGCCTTAACTTGCGATTGCAACAAAGCACTCTTGTAAGGCTCGCAACAAAGCAATCTTGTAAGCCTCACAACAAAATCCAAATTGTTGTAGAGCTTATAATAACACCACAGACAATTGAAATACTTAAAGGAGGTCTTTGTGCTGTGGAGGAGGTTTGCTAGATGTGACCCTAGCTATAGTGAGGACTTTTTCGTGGTTGCTATGGTGGAGATCATCGTTTGTTACGAAGTAATTCCTTGTTGCTACGGAGGTGGAGTTTTTTCGTGCTATAGAGGAAAATCTTGTGCAAAGCTCTTTTCGAGGTTGTTACAGTAGAGGTTCTTGCTGCTGTTGCGGTGAAGCTCTTTAGTGGACTTGCTTTTACAAAGGAGTCTTTGGTTGCTGCTTCTGTAGTAAGGAGGGGCTCCTTGTGATTTTTTCTCGCTACCGAAGACAATGATTGGTTGGTGACACTTGTAGTACAACATCATGTCTCCTGTAAAGACTTGGTAGTTTCTTCTACATTTAGAGGCTTGCAGGGACCTTCTTGGTTTTCATGTCATAAGGAAACATAGAGGCAAATTCTCGCTTGGTAGTAGAGTTACAAGGCTTCTTGAGGTGGATATCTTGACTACAGAGAGGGGAGGTTGGGAATGGTGTTGCTCACGTAACCTCGTACTGGTGTAGGGTCTCAGGGTGGCTTGAACCCTGTGTTGGCAGCGGATGGTGTAATGGAGGTTGGCCGAGGTGTATCCTCAATCTCTCGGATGCATGTAATGTCAAAGGCTGGTGAACTTGTCTTAAGGTCCCGTGCCACTGTAAACCCTTTTGAGAGTGATACGCTGGCAGAAGCTAGTTTAGTGGCCTGTGTAATAGATTTGTTAGATTTTTCTTTGGGAGGTAGGCCCTCGAGGTTTGAGGCTGAAGAGGGAGGCATACGTGGCTCATTTGAGGGTGTGGGAAAGGAGCTTCAAACTTTTATTGATGGTGGTTCTCTTGTACGACAGGTTATACTTGATGGTGACCAAATTCTTCATGGGCTCCTTGTAAATGACTTCTTGTTGCACAATAGCCACGACAGTGGCACGCTATGCTTGTCATCGTGTCTCTTGTTTTATCTCCCTAAGGCCTTCCCCTCATGTAAAGGCGGTAGGCACTTCCAAGTGGATTGATCTTTTCTTGGGAAAGGTAGTTTCTACTGGTGAAAATAGAAGCCTCCTTCAATTTGATCCAATGCAAGTGGGGGATAGGAACGGTGGTGAGTTTGGGGACGAAGGCATCCAAGAGGCTTTGGAGAAATGGTAGTGCGTGCTCATGGGCTTTGTCATTAGGGCAAATCCTATGGGTAAGGGTCTGGTGGCATACTTATGGTGGCTTTGGAAACTTTAATCCAATGCAAGTGGGGGATAGGAAGGGTGGTGAGTTTAGGGACGAACATGTCCAAGAGACTTTGGAGAAATGATAGTATGTGCTCATGGACTTTGTCATTGGGGTAAATCCTATAGGTAAGGATTTGGCGGCATACTTGCAGTGACTTTGGAAGTGGAGGTCGAGCTTAGGGGAAATGGGTCCTTCCTATTCCAATTTTCAAATGATGGAGATCTAAATAAGGTGTTGGAGGGTTGGTTGTGGTTCATTATGGGGAGGCCACTTATCTTTAAGCCTTGAACGTTGGACTTGCACTTTGAAGTGGACTGTTTAAGGGCAATTCCAATTTGGGTTTGATTTCCGTCCTTGCTTTTGAAATTCTAGGCTCCCAAGATGCTGGGTGAGATTGCTAGTGTTCTCAGTCGTCCGGTGATGATAGATGTAGCTACGGTTGACGCCTTTTGTCCGTATTTACATGAAGATTGGTCTAGACTTTGGTTTCCTTAAATTGGTCCTTATACAATAGAACTTCGATAGTGTGGAAGACATGAAAGTGGAGTATGAGTGGTGACCCGTGTCTTGTCCGCACTATGCAACGTTTGGGCAAGAGAAGTCTTGCGTTGCTAAGGTGGTTGTGGTTTTGAAGACCAAGGTTAGCCTGTCTCGCTCTATGCTAGGGGAATAGGTGCTTACGATGGTCTCTCAGCTCTTGGTGCCCACTAAGGATGCCTTCGTGACTAGGAGCATCTTTCTAGTTGTTGACCTTCGATATGCTCGGATGGAGATGGACTTTGAGGCATTCAAGGTCTTAGAGGATGAGGAGTCTTGGGACTTAGTTGTGCATGAGGCTACCTCCATTGAAGAATATCTTGTTACCAACAAGGAGTGTCGTTCGCACACTAGTGTCTCTGTGGTTCGTGTTAGAGTGTGTTATATGGGTTATGTGTGTTAGACGGGTTATTGGATATCCATTTATCCAATATCCCTATATATGTGTGTAATCTCTCTCTATGGAATAACTAATCACACTTTTATGACTCAAATCTAAGATGGTACCAGAGTTTAGACATAAAACCTAGGTTTTTTCTTTCTCCTTCTCTCTCCACTGTCGGTAGAAGTTTTTTTGGCTAAACTTCCGCCACTGCCGGCCATCGACCTCCCTCCCTAGCCCGCATCCTGCCACCAGGCCTTCTGCTGGTGCCGGCCTAACCTCTTCCAGGCATTTTCGGCGCCGACAGGCCATTCTGGCCTGAGTTCCGACCAGTCCCGACGTCTCCAGTAGCTCTAGTAGCGTCGTCCATGACCGTTGGCTCTTCTAGCACCTTTGTCCTGCGCCGTCGACTCTTGCCCTAGGATCTAGGGCCGTCAACGCCTCCTACCCCTTTCAGTCTCGTCGGTAGCCACTCCAGTCCACCTTCGGTGAGCTGTCGGCCAGAGACAGCCTCACCGGCGCATGTCTGGCTGTCGATGAAGGTTCCTGACCGTTCCAGTCAGTCCATAGAGGCAGTCTGGCCCCTCTTGCGCCGTTGTTTGGTGATTTCAGTCATATATTAGGCCTCCTAACAACCTCCAATCTTCGGTGTGTGTGGATATGTCATATCTACACGTGGTGAGCAGTTTAGTTCACATACTTTGGTTGTTTTTAAATCATACAGTCGTAGTATATATCACTTTTAATTCAGTATGGCTTCTCGTGATTCCCTTGTAAAGCATATGAGTGGTATGTCTCTGGCCTAAACTATCTACTTTTGTCATAGAGCTTCGAGACGTTTGTTTTGGCACATAGAAAGTCAAAACATCTCACCTATCTATCCTTTGATACAAAATTTAACACATATGAGGACTGGTTAGCTGATGATGTAGCTATAATTACATGGATGGGGAATAGTATGGAGCTTTCAGTTGTCCGAGGAGTTATGTTACTGCGGCCAGCAAATAAGATATGGGATTCCCTCCATCTAACATATGGCCACGAGAAGAATATATCTCGAGTGCGGGATATATGAGCAGTTGTTTGCTTTACACCAGGGAGACAGATCAGTTTAGGACCATTTTGCCACTTTCCGTGCCCTACTGCATGAGTTAAATATCTATCAGTCCTTGACAGTTGACATCATACGCCTGCATCAGTATTGTGAGGAGTTAGCAGTTGCAGTGTACTTCTCTAGCCTGAACTAGACATCAGTTCCCAGATCTGAGTTGACAGTGTTCCAGATCTTCAGATTACATTCGCTAAAGTTCTTCGAGTTTCTACAACAGCTATTCTCACTATGTCAGAACCTTCAGCTATGACAGTTACTCGAGGACGAGGATGAGGTGGTTCTCGAAGTGGAGGTTGTGGTAAGGGGAGACAGGTGGACGTCCTCGAAGTCTCGGACATTATTGGCCACCCACAGATGGTACATGTTACTACAGAACCACCTACTGTAGCAATTGTGCCTGAGGAGCAGACTTTTACAGTGTCTCAGGTAGACTAGGAGAGGCTTCAGCAGCTAAAGGTCACAGACACTACGGCCATGGCTACTCACGTTACTTCCTCAGGTACTCGAGCATTCCTTACATCCAGAGACTCTTCGTGGATCATTGATTCTGGTGCTTCCTGATATATGTGAGGTACCCGTATAGCTTATTTACCTAGTTATCTCAGTTGTCAGATTTTTGATTTGTGGCAATTACCGATGGTCGAACGTGCTCTATTTCAGGTGAAGGAGTAGTTCAAGTCTCTTCACAGTTGTCTCTTAATAAAGTCTTGTTTGTTCCTGATTTCATTACTAAACAGTTAAATTATTGTGTCACTTTTTTCCCTTTTCATTTTACTTTTTAGGATTTATAGACGGGGAGGAGGATTGATTTGGATCGTGAGCGAGGAAATAGGATGTACCTGTTGGTTCGTAATGATATTCTTCAAGGATTGACCTTTGTGGCGTTTGCTTCCGAGTCTTCTTCCTTATGGCATTATCGGTTAGGTTACCCGTCGCATTAGAAACTTTAGCAGGCCTTACCGTGGTGTTCTGTGTCGTAGTTTCAGTGTAAGTCTTGTCAACTGGGTAAGTACCATCATGCTATCTTCAAGAAAGTGCATATCATGTTTAGTCAGTCTATTGGTGAGTTAGTCTATTATGATGTGTGGGGTCCGTCTCAAGTCTAGTCTGTTTCAAAGTATAGATATTATATTATTTTTATTGATGATTTCTCAATAATTTCCTGGGTATACTTACTCAAGGATCGTAGTTAAGGTCTATGATGTACTCAAATAATTTGTTGTAGAAATAAAAAATCAGTTTAATGTTACTTTTAAGGTGTTGCGTTCTGACAATACACTTGAGTTTGTTCAGTATAAATTACTTCTTATTGTACTTCATTGGGTATTCTACATCAAACATCTTGTCCTTACATCTCACAACAAAATGGCATTACAGAACACAAACACAGGCACTTTCTTGATGTCTTCCGTACTCTCATGGTTTACGTGCATATTCCTACGCAATTGTGGTTTGATGCGGTACTTACAGCAACTTATCTAACAAATAGGATGCCTTCTACACCTCTTGGTGGAGAGGTCCCAATCCGTCGCCTTATACCGGAGTCTAGTTTGTTTAGTTTGACACCTAGAGTGTTTGAGTGTGTGGCATTTATCTAAGATCTCTCACCTAGTTTGGACAAATTGTCTCCTTGGTCTATAAAGTGTGTCTTTGTTGGGTATTCCCAGACTCAGAAAGGATACCGGTGTTTCTATCCTCCTATCAGGCGTTACTTTGTGTCTGTTGATGTCACTTTCTTTGAGTCTGTTCCATACTATACAGTGTCTTCATTGTCCAGTGTGTCTGTTTCTCTTCCTTCTGTGGTGCAGTTGCACGATGAAAATGCTCAAGACAATTCCACCATACCACCCAATGTTACAGGTCCCTTGCAGGTTTATCAGCGCCGCCAACATACTCCTATGCTTCACACCACTGAGTTATCCTCCTCTGTAGATGCAAATCTACCCAACAACTCTTCAGATCTACCCATTACTCTTCAGAAAGGTACTCACACTTGCACAGTCCATCCTATTTTTCATTTTGTGTCTTATGATTTCATTCATCCTCGTTTTCGTGGCTTTGCTTTGTCTCTTTTGTCTCAATCAATTCCTAGAAATTATTAGGAAGCACAAGCTCTACCTCAATGGAAGGCTGCTATGGATGAGGAAATAGTTGCACTTACTTGCCGTAGTACGTGGGAGTTGGTAACCCGCACTACTGGAGCTATAGTGGTCTCCTGTAAATGAGTCTACTCTATCAAGTACAAAGCAGATGGCAACATTGATAGATACAAGGCAAGGCTGGTTGCTCGAGGCCTTACTTAGACATATGGGATAGATTATGAGGAGACATTCTCGCCTGTGGTTCACCTTAACTCCATCAGAGTGCTTCTTTCCCTTGCTATCAACTATTCTTAGGGGATGTGTCAGCTAGATGTCAAGAATGTATTCTTGTATGGGGACCTAGCAGAGTCTGTTTTAATGGAGTAACCTTCAGGGTATGCTACTTAGGAGGAGGATCTTGTATGTAGACTCAGGAAAGCAATCTATGACCTAAAACAAAGTCCTAGGATATGGTTCAAGAAGTTCAGTCACGTGGTTCTTGCTGGTGGTTTTCAGAGATATGCAGTGGACCATTTAATCTTCTATAAGCGGACAGTTGTTGGGTGTGTCATTCTAGTAGTATATGTTAATGGCATATTTGTGACTGATAGTAATATACAGGGTATTGCAAACATAAAGAAACATTTGCACATTCATTTCGTGACAAAAGTCATGGGAAAGTCTCGCTACTTCCTGGGGATTGAGTTTGCCTATGCACAGGGTAAAATGACATTGTCACAGATGAAGTATGTCCTAGATCTATTACAGGAGACAGGCTTTCTGGGGTGTAAACCACAGAGTACTCCTATTGAGTACCCACCTGTCTTTTAGGACAACAGCTTAGAGTTGTTAGAGGACCCTGGTCAGTATAGAAGGCTGACTGGGAAGCTTATTTATTTGACAATGACTCGACCGGATATTTCTTATGCTGTTAGTTTTTTGAGTCAGTTTATGCATGAGCCTAAGAGAGTACACTGGTTGGGAACTCTTCGGGTTTTATCATATGCTAAAGGTGCATCAGGGAAAGATCTAGTATATAAGAAAAATGGTCACACTAGCATTACAGCTTACTCTAATTCAGGATATGCAGGAGATTGAGGAGACAGGAAATCAACATCAGGATTCCGCACATATGTGGGAGGTAACTTGGTTACTCGACACAGTAGGAAGGAGAATTTAGTGTCGAGGTCCAGTGCAAAAGTTGAGTACCGGTCTATGACACAGACAGCGTGTGAAATGGTGTGGGTGAAGTCACTACTAGAGCAGCTTAGTTTTGAAGTCGAGGTTCTATGTCTATGAGATGTGACAATCAAGTTGCTATCTTCATTGCAAATAACTTCACTTTCCATGAACGTACAAAGCATGCTGAGGTTGACTGTCACTTTGTGAAAGACATGGTTATGAGAGGGATTATCTTTACCCCTTATACTCAATCTTTTGAACAGTTGACCGATATATTCACTAAGGATCTGAATGTTGGGGTGTTTGTGTCTCTATGTGACAAATTAGGCATGGTTGATATGTATGCTCCTGCTTGAGGGGGAATGTTAGAGTGTGTTATATGGGTTATGTGTGTTAGATAGGTTATTGGATATTCATTTATCCAATATCCCTATATATGTGTGTAATCTCTCTCTATGGAATAACTAATCACACTTTTATGACCCAAATCTAAGAGTTCACATTACCAATCCCCGAACTATGAGGAAGAGGAAGGGTCTGTGCCTATGTATTGCTAGGCCGCACAATTGGTTTGAGATATAGGTAGAGGTGCATGTGCAGTGGAACCATCGTATTAGGGTTACCACCAGTGAGCTAGCCACACTAGACCCCAACTCTGTTAGATGAAGATCCTTATGTGGAATGTGATGGGGGCCAATTCCCTTAACCCGAGGATGATGGTGAGCAACTGTTCTCGCTTTTGGTGGTGTATGCCTTGAATCGTCCCTATGATAGGCTGAGATTCTCGTCAAACCTCTTAGGTATGTCGATTGACGGGGACTGGATGGTTTATGTTGACTTCAATTGTGTTCGGTAATTGAAGGAGCATGTCGGCCCAGACACCCCCATTATCTTGGTCATGCATGCCTTTAATGGATGAATTGAGGCTAGGGGGTTCCATGCTAGGAGTGTAAATAGATACAGTATATCAAAGAAAAAGGGTATCTGTATCCGTTTTTGAACGGATACGGATATGGCTTTTTGAATTTTCAATGAATACAGATATGGATAATTTATGGATATCCGTATATATATATAAATATAATCGAAACTATTGTATATATATAATAGACAACTTATTATATCTTATTATCTAATTATTAGATTAAAAATCTAAACTACTAAATATAATCAAAACTATTTAAAATGCTTGTATATAAAAAATTAAGTGATTTTGAAATTCTTAAGTATTAAATTTAATATGTACTTATTATAGCTTAATATAGTGTATAAAGAACCATTGAATTTGTATATGAATAGATCTATATGTTATGAATTTTTAAATGATATGGATTTTGATATGTGCTTAATGTAGATGATGTATATTAAGATTCATGAAGTATATTTTGGTTTTGAAAATTATAACTTAAAGATCTAATGATTCTTGTTTAAAATTATTGAATTTGTATATAAATAAATATGTATATTAGGAGTTTTTAAAAGATGTAGATTTTGACGTGTATCTAATTCAAATGATGTAGATTAAAGTTTATGGAATATATTTAGATTTTGAAATTTATAGCACATGATTTTGAAAATTGTCCTTAAAATACTCAAATGAGGACAGTTGATAACTAACCTTATATGTATATAGATCTATGTTAACTATTTAATATTAAAAATTAAAATCAAATCCTAGATCTATTCTCTCTTCCTTGGATTATATGTTGAGTTTTCATAATGCAATATTACATGATTTGTCATGATGTTATCCAATAGGTATTTTAACTTTTGAGACAGAGAATCTAATAGTTCTTTGTAAATTAGGACTTTGTCATTTATAAGTTCTTTACAATTGAATATTTTTCTTCTAAAAAATTATTTATTTAGTTTATGAGTATTTTACTTTGTCATTTATAGGATTTTACTAACTTTAATTGACAAAATATGTTACAAAATGTTATAGTTTTTTATTAATTGTTAATTAATTATATATCCATAGTGGTAGAATATTAAGATTTGTATTTATAATTTCATCTCTTTTTAGAAATGATAAGTCTAATCTATCATTATGTTCAATTTATTTTTATTTTTGATATATATTATTTTTATTTCATATATACTGAATAACTAAAATATAGAAATATATGAAAATCCTATTAATGGTTTAATTAATTATATAATGTGTATATTGTTATATCCATTTTTATATTCAACTTTATCACATCCGATCCTTTTTTATCTATTCCGTATCTGTATTTGTTTTTTGATGATTTGGATATGTAATTTTTCTATCCATATGATATTTATATTCGTATCCGCATTTCAAAAACAGATACAGATATGATAATACCTATATCTATACTATATCCGATCCGTTTACATCCTTACTCCTTAAGGTCCTTATGTCAGGGAGACAATTCACGTGGTTTGTTTGTTGGGAGCAGGGAGGAACCATTGGGTGTCGTCAGATGTGCTCGCACCTTGATAGTTGCCTCATGTCCATGGACTAATTGGCGCACTGTCCTAATAATTTTATTGTCGTCGAAGATTAGGAGGTCAGCCATCATAATCCCCTCTCCATCTCCCTTGGTGTTAGTTCTTTACGACCTTCCGAAGTGTTTAAGTTCTTTAACCATTGGATGGACTACCTTAACTTCTTGGGTGTCGTATAAGATGCACAAAGGTGCACTGTTTGTGGGAACCTAATGTTCTAGCTCACTTCAAGGATGGCTGCCACTAGGAGGAAGCTCTCTCACTGGACGCATGAGTCTTTTGGAAATGCAACTCGGGTGGTCGCCATGGTACCAAATGTCTACGCGTGTCACCGAAATTTCACCGACACGTGTCTTATTTTTAATTTACCGATACGACTCCGACACGATATCGAAATGGAAGTTTTCTGAACAAATGTAATTTTTTTTTACCGTATGTCTACCGACACAATTCTGACATACCGATATTTTCCCGACACATGTCTGTTTTTCAACTTATTGAAGTCTGACACGAAATCGACATTTAGAACCATAATGGTCACCCAACTATGCTGCCATCTCAAAGGGGTCATGGCTGCTCAATGTCATCGTGCTCCCACCCAAGGGCCATCCCCCTACTTAATCGGGGTTTAGGCGACCCCTTCCTAGGTGTGTGGTGTTACATGCTCGCTTGCGGTTGGGGAGGCGTTACTATGGGACAACTTAAAGAGTGTACTTGATCAAGACGAATTGGTGCTGCGGTTGCAATCTAAGGTGGCTTGGTTGGCGGTTGGAGATTCCAATTCTATTTTCTTCCACCATTTGCTCCTAGTTTGGCATGCATAGAACGATATCAGGTGCTTGCATGGTGACTAGGGGTGCAAACGGATCGGATACGGTACGGATATGGGTGTTACCATATCCGTATCCATTTTCGAAATGCGGATACGGATACGAATACGGATATCATACGGATAGGAAATTTACATATCCATATCCTTAAAAAACGGATACAGATACGGAACG
>JAMKQA010247408.1:0-19233 GCA_024699735.1 Posidonia australis
GGACAATGTCTTTCACGATAGAACAAAGCATATTGATGTGAAGTATCACTTCCTCAGGAATGAAGATAGAATAAAGATCAAGAAGATCAACACCTGGGGCAACCCAGCTGATATGTTTACCAAAGGGGTTGTGGAGAGCAAGTTCAAGCATTTCTTGGACTTACTCAACGTCTACTGCTGCTGCTGACCCTTATGGGTCTAGATGGCTTCTCATTCGTTCCAGGTGGAGCTTGACGAAAGACAAGGTGGAGATTTGTAATGAATGTGTCTTCCATCATTTTTGTATTTGCTTTGATGTATATTTGTAACTTGATGTACTCAAGGGCAATGATGGAATTTGGGCCATGGTTATAAATACCCATGGCCGTCCACTTTAGGGTTGAGAGAGAGAAACAACAACCCTTGTAGCCGTTTTTGTGAGAGGAGCTCTTCTTCTCTTTTGTAACAGCCACCACCATAGTGAAACCTCCTTTGGAGAGAGCCATCTGTGGAGTACCCAGCAAGGGGAACCACGTTAAATCCCTTTGTGTTTGTGTGATTGGTCTCTTGCATATTTTCTCATTGGTGGCAACTTGTTTCTAGGCATACGGCTGGATAACTCTTCTTCTACTCGAGTTTTCTTCTCCTTCCACTTGTTGATTTCGTTTGGATTCATGGGGCTTTTGCCATTGGACGTATAATAGACGAGTTCCACTTATTTCACCTTTGTCTAGGCCTCGGGCGAGGTCTAGTTTTTCCTTTCCTTGATTCGCTCTAGGCGGATGAATCTTGGTATCCTTGTTGGACTCGCTCCAAGATGGACGAGTTCCACTTATTTAAGCTTTGTCTAGGCCTCGGGTGAGGTCCAGATTATCCTTTCCATGATTCGCTCCGGGCGAATGAATCTTGGCATCCATGTAGGACTCGCTCCATGATGGACAAGTTCCACTTATTTTACCTTTGTCTAGGCCTCGGGCGAGGTCTAGATTATCCTTTCCTTGTTTCACTCCGGGTAGAAGAATCTTGGTATCCTTGTTGGACTCGCTCCATGATGGACGAGTTCCACATATTTTAGCATTGTCTAGGCGTCGGGCGAGGTCTAGATTATCCTTTCCTTTATTCGCTCCGGGTGGACGAATCATGGTATCCTTGTTGGACTCGCTCCATGATGGACGAGTTCCACTTATTTTAGCTTTGTCTAGGCTTCGGGTGAGGTCTAGATTATCCTTTCCATGATTCGCTCCGGGCGGACGAATCTTGGTATCCATGTAGGACTCGCTCCATGATGGACGAGTTCCACTTATTTCAGCTTTGTCTAGGCCTCAGGCGAGGTCTAGATTACCCTTTCCATGATTCGCTCGAGGCGGACGAATCTTGGTATCATGGTTGGACTCTCTCCATGACGGACGAGTTCCACTTTTTTCAGCTTTGTCTAGGCCTCAGGCGAGGTCAAGATTATCCTTTCCATGATTCGCTCTGGGCGATGAATCTTGGTATCCCTGTTGGACTCGCTCCAAGATGGAGGAGTTCCACTTATTTCAGCTTTGTCTAGGCCTCGGGCGAGGTCAAGATTATCCTTTCCCAGATTCGCTCCGGGCGAACGAATCTCAGTATCATCCTTGTCGGACTTGCTCCATGATGGATAAGTACCACTCATTTCAAGCATTGTCTAGGCCTCGGGCAAGGTCTAGATTGTCCCATACCAGATTCGCTACGGGAGAACGAATCTCGGTGCCATCCTTGTCGGACTTGATCCACGAAGGACAAGTCCCACACATTTTCAGCTTTGTCTAGGTGTCTGGCGTTGTCTATACTGTCCCATCATAGATTTGCTCCGGGTGGACGAATCGCGGTGCCATCCTTGTCGGACTTGATCCATTAAGGACAAGTCCAACTTATTTCAGCTTTGTCTAGGCCTCGAGCGAGGTCTAGATTGTCCCATCCCAGATTCACTCCGAGCGGACGAATCTCGGTGCTATCCTTGTCGGACATGATTCATGAAGGACAAGGCCCACATATTTTTAACTTTGTCTAGGCCTCGGGCGAGGTAAAGATTGTTCCATCCAAGATTCGCTCTGGGCGGACGAATCTCGGTGCTTTCCTTGTTGGACTTGATCCTTAATGGACAAGTCCCACATATTTCCAGCTTTGTCTTAGCCTCGGGCGAGGTCTAGATTATACTTCCTTAATTCGCTCCGGGCGGACGAATCTTGGTGTCCTTGTTGGTCTTGCTCCATGATGGACGAGTTCCACTTATTTCTGCATTGTCTAGGCCTCGGGCGAGGTCTAGATTATCTCTTCCTTTATTCACTCTGGGCAGATGAATCAGGGTATCCTGGTTGGACTCAGTCCATGATGGACGAGTTCCACTTATTTCAGCTTTGTCTAGGCCTCGGGCTAGGTCTAGATTTTCCTCTCCTTGATTCACTCCGGGCGGACGACTTTTGGTATCCCTGTTGGACTCGCTCCATGATGGACGAGTTCCGCATAATTCAGCTTTGTCTAGGCCTCGGGCGAGGACTATATTATCCTTTCCCAGATTCGCTACGGGCCGACGAATCTCAGTGCCATCTTTGTCAGACTTGATCCATGAAGGACAAGTCCCACACATTTTCAGCTTTGTCTAGGCCTCGGGCGACGTGTAGATTGCCCCATCCCAGATTCGCTTCGGGCGGACGAATCTCGGTGCTATCCTTGTCGGACTTGATCCATGAAAGACAAGTGCCACTTATTTCAGCTTTGTCTAGGCCTCGAGCGTGGTCTAGATTGTCCCATCCCAGATTCGCTCCGGGCGGACGAATCTCGGTGCTATCCTGGTCGGACTTGATTCATGAAAGACAAGTCCCACATATTTCTAACTTTGTCTAGGCCTCGGGCGACGTAAAGATTGTTCCATCCCAGATTCACTCCAGGCGGACGAATCTCAGTGCTTTCATTGTTGGACTTGCTCCATAATGGACAAGTCCCACATATTTCAAGCTTTGTCTAGGTCTCGGGCGAGGTCGAGATTATCCTTCCTTAATTCTCTTCGGGCAGACGAATCTTGGTATCCTTGTTGGTCTCGCTCATGATGGACGAGTTCCACTTATTTCAGCTTTGTCAAGGCCTTGGGCAAGGTCTAGATTATCCCTTCCTTTATTCGCTCTAGGCGGACGAATCTTGGTATCCTGATTGGACTCGCTCCATGATGCACGGGTTCCACTTATTTTAGCTGTGTCTAGGCCTCGAGCGAGGTCAAGATTTTCCTTTCCTTGATTCGCTCCGGGCGGACGAATCTTGGTATCCCAGTTGGACTCGCTCCAAGATGGAGGAGTTCCACTTATTTCAGCTTTGTCTAGGCCTCGGGCGAGGTCTAGATTATCCTTTCCCAGATTCGCTCCAAGCGAACGAATCTCGGTGCCATCCTTGTCGGACTTTCTCCATGATAGATAAGTACCACTCATTTCAAGCTTTGTCGAGGCCTCGGGTGAGGTCTAGATTGTCCCATACCAGATTCGCTCCGGGAGAACGAATCTCGGTGCCATCCTTGTCGGACTTGATCCATGAAGGACAAGTCCCACACAATTTCAGCTTTGTCTGGGCATCGGGCGAGGTCTAGATTGTCCCATCCCAGATTCGCTCCGGGTGGACGAATCGCAGTGCCATCCTTGTCGAACTTGATCCATGAAGGACTAGTCCCACACATTTTCAGCTTTGTCTAGGTGTCGGGCATGGTCTAGACTGTCCCATCCCAGATTCGCTCCAGGTGGACAAATCTCTGTGCCTTCCGTGTCGGACTTGATCCATTAAGGACAAGTCCCACTTATTTAAGCTTTGTCTAGGCCTCGAGCAAGGTCTAGATTGTCCCATCCCAAATTCGCTCCGGGCGGACGAATCTCGGTGCTATCCTTACCGGACATGATTCATGAAGGACAAGGCCCACATATTCTTAACGTTGTCTAGGCCTCAGGCGAGGTAAAGATTGTTCCATCCCAGATTCGCTCCGGGCGGACGAATCTCGGTGCTTTCCTTGTTGGACTTGATCCTTAATGGACAAGTCCCACATATTTCCAGCTTTCTCTAGGCCTCGGGCGAGGACTAGATTATACTTCCTTAATTCGCTCCGAGCGGACGAATGTTGGTATCCTTGTTGGTCTTGCTCGATGATGGACAAGTTCCACTTATTTCAGCTTTGTCTCGGCCTCAGGCAAGGTCTAGATTATCCCATCCTTTATTCACTCTGGGCGGACAAATCATGGTATCCTGGTTGGACTCGCTCCATGATGGACGAGCTCCACTTATTTCAGCTTTGTCTAGGCCTCGGGCGAGGTCTAGATTTTCCTCTCCTTGATTCACTCCGGGCGGACGACTTTTGGTATCCCTGTTGGACTCGCTCGATGACGGACGAGTTCCGCATATTTCAGCTTTGTCTAGGCCTCGGGCGAGGACTAGATTATCCTTTCCCAGATTCGCTCCGGGCCGACAAATCTCGGTGCCATCCTTGTCAGACTTGATCCATGAAGGACAAGTCCCACACATTTTCAGCTTTGTCTAGGCCTCGGGCGATGTCTAGATTGTCCCATCCCAGATTCGCTCCAGGTAGACGAATCTCGGTGCTATCCTAGTCGGACATGATCCATGAAGGACAAGTGCCACTTATTTCAGCTTTGTCTAGGCCTCGAGCATGGTCTAGATTGTCCGATCCCAGATTCGCTCCGGGCGGACGAATCTCGGAGCTATCCTGGTCGGACTTGATTCATGAAGGACAAGTCCCACATATTTCTAACTTTATCTAGGCCTCGGGCGAGGTAAAGATTTTTCCATCCCAGATTCGCTCCAGGCGGACGAATCTCGGTGCTATCCTTGTCGGACTTGATCCATGAAGGACAAATGCCACTTATTTCAGCTTTGTCTAGGCCTCGAGCGTGGTCTAGATTGTCCTATCCCAGATTCACTCCGGGCGGTCAAATCTCGGTGCTATCCTTGTCGGACTTGATTCATGAAGGAGATGTCCCACATATTTCTAACTTTGTCTAGGCCTCGGGCGAGGTAAAGATTGTTCCATCCCAGATTCGCTCCGGGCGGACGAATCTCGGTGCTTTCCTTGTTGGACTTGCTCCTCAATGGACAAGTCCCACATATTTCTAACTTTGTCTAGGTCTCCGGCGAGTTCTAGATTGTCCTTCCTTAATTCTCTCCGGGCGGACGAATCATGGTATCCTTGTTGGTCTCACTCCATGATAGACGAGTTCCACTTATTTTGGCTTTGTCAAGGCCTCGAGCAAGGTCTAGATTATCCATTCATTTATTCACTCTAGGCGAACAAATCTTGGTATTCTGGTTGGACTCACTCCATGATGTACGAGTTCCACTTATTTCAGCTGTGTCTAAGCCTCGGGCGAGGTCAAGATTTTCCTTTCCTTGATTCCCTCCGGGCGTACGAATCTTGGTATCCCTGTTGGACTCGCTCCATGATGGACGAGTTCCGCATATTTCAGCTTTGTCTAGGCCTCGGGCAAGGTTTAGATTATCCTTTCCCAGATTCGCTCCGGGTTGACGAATCTTGGTGCCATCGTTGTCAGACTTGATCCATGAAGGACAAGTCCCACACATTTTCATCTTTGTCTAGGCCTCGTGTGAGGTCTAGATTGTCCCATCCCAGATTCACTCCGGGCGGACGAATCTCGGTGCTATCCTTGTCAGACTTGATCCATGAAGGACAAGTCCCACTTATTTCAGCTTTGTCTAGGCCTCGAGCATGGTCTAGATTGTCCCATCCGTGATTCGCTTCGAGCGGACGAATCTCGGTGCTATCCTTGTCGGACTTGATTCATGAAGGACAAGTCCCACATATTTCTAACTTTGTCTAGGCCTCGGGCGAGCTAAAGATTGTTCCATCCCAGATTCGCACCGGGCGGACGAATCTCGGTGCTTTCCTTGTTGGAATTGCTCCTTAATGGACCAGTCCCACATATTTTCAGCTTTGTCTAGGCCTCGAGCAAGGTCTAGATTATCCTTCCGTAATTCGCTCCGGGCGGACGAATCTTGGTATCCTTGTTGGACTCGCTCCCGGATGGAAGAGTTCCACTTATTGCAACATTTTCCAGGCCTCGGGTGAGGTCTAGATTATCCCATCTTTGATTCACTCCGGGCGGACAAATGTTGGTATCCATGTTGGAGTCACTCTAGGATGGACGAGTTCCACTAATTGCAGCTTTGTCTTTGCCTCGAGCGAGGTCTAGATTATCCTTTCCATGATTCGCTACGGGCGCACGAATCTTGGCATCCTTGTTGGACTTGTTCCAGGATGGACGTGTTCCTCTTATTTCACCTTTGTCTAGGCCTCGGGCGAGATCTAGATTATCCGTTCCTTGATTCGCTCCGGGCGGATGAATCTTGGTATCCTTGTTGGACTCGCTCCATGATGGTAGAGTTCCACATATTTCAGCTTCGTCTAGGCCTTGGGCGAGGTCTAGATTATCCCTTCTTTGATTCGCTCCAGGCGGACGATTCTTGGCATCCTTGTTGGACTCGCTCTCGGATGGACGAGTTCCACTTATTTCACCTTTGTCTATGCCTCGCGCAAGGTCTAGATTATCCATTCCTCGATTCGCTCCAGGCGGACGTATCTTGGCATCCATGTTGGACTCGCTCTAGGATGGACGAGTTCCACTTATTGCAGCTTTGTCTAGGCCTCGGGCGAGGTCTAGATTATCCCTTCCTTGATTCACTCCGAACAGATGAATCTAGGTATCCTTGTTGGACATGCTCCAGGATGGAGAAGTCCCACTTATTTCAGCTTTGTCTGGGCCTCAGGCAAGGTCAAGATTATCCTTTCCTTGATTCGCTCCGGGCGGACGAATCTTGCTATCCTAGTTGCACTCGCTCCATGATGGACATGTTCCACTTATTTCTGCCTTGTCTAGGCCTCGGGCGAGGTCTAGATTATCCATTCATTGATTCGCTCCGGGCGGACGAATCTTGGTATCCCTGTTGGACTTGCTCCATGATGGACGAGTTCCACATATTTCAGCTTTGTCTTGGCCTCTAGCGAGGTCTAGATAAACCTTTCCTTGATTCGCTCCGGGCGGACGAATCTTGGTATCCCTGTTGGACTCGCTCCATGATGGACGAGTTCCACTTATTTCAGCTTTGTCTTGGCCTCGGGCGAGGTCTAGATTGTCCCATCCCAGATTCGCACTTGGCGGACGAATCTCGGTGCTATCCTTGTCGGACTTGCTCCATGATGGATGAGTCCCACACATTTCTAGCTTCGTCTTGGCCTCCGGCGAGGTCTAGATAGTCCCATCCCAGATTGCTCCGGGCGGACGAATCTCGGTGCTATCCTTGTCGGACTTTATCCATGAAGGACAAGTCCCACATATTTCCAGCTATTTCTAAGCCTCGAGCGAGGTCTACATTGTCCCATCCCAGATTCGCTCCAGGCGGACGAATCTCGGTGCTATCCTTATCGGACTTGATCCTTAAAGGACAAGTCCCACTTATTTCAGCTTTGTCAAGGCCTCGGTCGAAGTCTAGACCGTGCCATCCAAGATTCGCTCTGGGCGGACGAATCTCGGTGCTTTCCTTGTCGGACTTGATCCATGAACGACAAGACCACCATATTTTCAGCTTTGCAATGGCCTCGGGCGAGGTCTAGACTGTCCCATCCCAGATTCGCTCATGGAGGACGAATCTCTGTGCCTTCCTTGTCGGACTTTATGCATGAAGGACAAGTCCCACGTATTTCCAGCTTTGTCATGGCCTCGGGCGAGGTCTAGATTGTCCCATCCCAGAATTCGCTCTGGGCGGACAAATCTTAGTGCTATCTGTGTCGAACATGATCCATGAAGGACAATTCCCACTTATTTCAGCTTCGTCTTGGCCTCGAGCGAGGTCTAGATTGTCCCATCCCAGATTCGCTCTGGGTGGACGAATCTCGGTGCCATCCTTGTCGAACTTGATCCATGAAGGACAAGTCGCACACATTTTCAGCATTGTCTAGGGCTCGGGCAAGGTCTAGACTGTCCCATCCCTGATTCACTCCGGGCAGACGAATCTCTGTGCCTTCCTTGTCGGACTTGATCCATGAAGGAGAAGTCCCACACATTTTCAGCTTTGTCAAGGCCTCAGGCGAGGTCTAGACTGTCCCATCCCAGATTCGCTCCGGGCGAATGAATCTCTGCGCCTTCCGTGTTGGACTTGGATCTTTGTCTAGGCCTCGGGCGAGGTCTAGACTGTCCCATCCCAGATTCGCTCCGGGCAGACGAATCTCTGTGCCTTCCTTATCGGACTTGATCCATTAAGGACAAGTCCCACATATTTTCAGCTTTGTCTTGGCCTCGGGTGAGGTCTAGACTGTCCCATCCCAGGTTCGCTCCGGGCAGACGAATCTCAGTGCTATCTTTGTCGGACTTGCTCCATGAAGGACAAGTCCGATATATTTCCAGCTTTGTATAGGCCTCAAGCGAGATCTAGACTGTCCCATCCCAGATTCCCTCCGGGCAGACGAATCTCGATGCTATCCCTGTCATACTTGATCCATGAAGGACAAGTCCTACATATTTTCAGCTTTGTCTAGGCCTCGAACGTGGTCTGGATTATCCTTTCCTTGATTCACTTTGGGCAGACGAATCTTGGTATCCTTGTTGGTCTCACTCCATGATGGATGAGTTCCACTTATTTCTGCTTCGTCTAGGCCACAGGCAAGGTCTAGATTATCCTTTCCTTGATTCGCTCTGGGTGGACGAATCTCAGTGCTATCTTTGTCGGACTTGCTCCATGAAGGACAAGTCCCATATATTTCCAGCTTCATGTAGGCCTCAGGCGAGGTCTAGACTGTCCCATCCCTAATTTCCTCCGGGCAGACGAATCTCGATGCTTTCCTTGTCATACTTGAACCATGAGGGACAAGTCCTACATATTTTCAGCTTTGTCTAGGCCTCGAGCGTGGTCCGGAATATCCTTTCCTTGATTCTCTCCGGGCAGATGAATCTTGGTATCCTTGTTGGTCTCACTCCATGATGGATGAGTTCCACTTATTTCTGCTTCGTCTAGGCCTCGGGCAAGGTCTAGATTATCCTTTCCTTGATTCGCTCCAGGCGGACGAATCTCGGTGCTTTCCTTGTTGGACTTGATCCTTAATGGACAAGTCCCACATATTTCCAGCTTTTTCTAGGCCTCGGGCGAGGTCTAGATTATATTTCCATAATTCGCTCCGAGCGGACGAATCTTGGTATCCTTGTTGGTCTTGCTCGATGATGGATGAGTTCCACTTATTTCAGCTTTGTCTCGGCCTCAGGCAAGGTCTAGATTATCCCTTCCTTTATTCACTCTGGGCGGACGAATCATGGTATCCTGGTTGGACTCGCTCCATGATGGACGAGTTCCACTTATTTCAGCTTTGTCTCGGCCTCGGGCGAGGTCTAAATTTTCCACTCCTTGATTCGCTCTGGGCGGACGACTTTTTGTATCCCTGTTGGACTCGCTCCATGATGGACGAGTTCCACATATTTCAGCTTTGTCTAGGCCTCGGGCGAAGACTAGATTATCCTTTCCTAGATTTGCACCGGGCCAACGAATCTCGGTGCCATCCTTGTCAGACTTGATCCATAAAGGACAAGTCCCACACATTTTCAGCTTTGTCTAGGCCTCGGGTGACGTCTAGATTGTCCCATCCCAGATTCGCTCCGGGCAGACGAATCTCGGTGCTATCCTTGTCGGACTTGATCCATGAAGGACAAGAGCCACTTATTTCAGCTTTGTCTAGGCCTCTAGCGTGGTCTAGATTGTCCCATCCCAGATTCGCTCTGGTCGGACGAATCTCGGTGCTATCCTGGTCGGACTTGATTCATGAAGGACAAGTCCCACATATTTCTAACTTTGTCTAGGCCTTGGGCGAGGTAAAGATTGTTCCATCCTAGATTCGCTCCGGGCGGACGAATCTCGGTGCTATCCTTGTCGGACTTGATCCATGAAGGACAAGTGCCACTTATTTCAGCTTTGTCTAGGCCTCGAGCGTGGTCTAGATTGTCCTATCCCAGATTCACTCCGGGTGGTCGAATCTCGGTGCTATCCTTGTCGGACTTGATTCATGAAGGACAAGTCCCACATATTTCTAACTTTGTCTAGGCCTCGGGGAAGGTAAAGATTGTTCCATCCCAGATTCGCTCCGGGCGGACAAATCTCGGTGCTTTCCTTGTTGGACTTGCTCCTCAATGGACAAATCCCACATATTTCTAGGTTTGTCTATGTCTCCGGCGAGGTCTAGATTATCCTTCCTTAATTCTCTCCGGGCGGACGAATCATGGTATCCTAGTTGGTCTCGCACCATGATGGACGAGTTCCACTTATTTCAGCCTTGTCAAGGCCTCGAGCAAGGTCTAGATTATCCCTTCCTTTATTCGCTCTAGGCAGACGAATCTTGGTATCCTAGTTGGACTCGCTCCATGATGGACGAGTTCCACTTATTTCAGCTGTGTCTAGGCCTCGGGCGAGGTCAAGATTTTCCTTTCCTTTATTCCCTCCGGGCGGACGAATCTTGGTATCCCTGTTGGACTCGCTCCATGATGGATGAGTTCCGCATGTTATAGCTTTGTCTAGGCCTCGGGCAAGGTCTAGATTATCCTTTCCCAGATTCGCTCCGGGTTGACGAATCTCGGTGCCATCCTTGTCGGACTTGATCCATGAAGGACAAGTCCCACACATTTTCTGCTTTGTCTAGGCCTCGTGTGAGGTCTAGATTGTCCCATCCCATATTCGCTCCGGGCGGACGAATCTCGGTGCTATCCTTGTCAGACATGATCCATGAAGGATATGTCCCACTTATTTCAGCTTTGTCTAGGCCTCGAGCGTGGTCTAGATTGTCCCATCCTTGATTCGCTCCGGGCGGACGAATCTCGGTGCTATCCTTGTCGGACTTGATTCATGAAGAACGAGTCCCACATATTTCTAACTTTGTCTAGGCCTCAGGCGAGCTAAAGATTGTTCCATCCCAGATTCGCACCGGGCAAACGAATCTCGGTGCTTTCCTTGTTGGAATTTCTCCTTAATGGACCAGTCCCACATATTTCCAGCTTTGTCTAGGCCTCGAGCGAGGTCAAGATTATCCTTCCTTAAATCGCTCCGGGTGGACGAATCTTGGTATCCTTGTTGGACTCGCTCCCGGATGGAAGAGTTCCATTTATTGCAACATTGTCCAGGCCTCGGGCGAGGTCTAGATTATCCCACCCTTGATTCACTCCGGGCGGACGAATGTTGGTATCCTTGTTGGAGTCGCTCTAGAATGGACGAGTTCCACTTATTGCAGCTTTGTCTTTGCCTCGAGCGAGGTATAGATTATCCTTTCCTTGATTCGCTACGGGCGTACGAATCTTGGCATCCGTGTTGGACTCGCTCCAGGATGGACGAGTTCCTCTTATTTCACCTTTGTCTAGGCCTTGGGCGAGATCTAGATTATCTGTTACTTGATTCACTCCGGGCGGATGAATCTTGGTATCCTTGTTGGACTCGCTCCATGGTGGTTGAGTTCCACATATTTCAGCTTCGTCTAGGCCTCGGGCGAGGTCTAGATTATCCCTTCCTTGATTCGCTCCAGGCGGACGATTCTTGACATCCTTGTTGGACTCGCTCCCAGATGGTCGAGTTCCACTTATTTCACCTTTGTCTATGCCTCGCACAAGGTCTAGATTATCCATTCCTCGATTCGCTCCAGGCGGACGTATCTTGGCATCCATGTTGGACTCGCTCTAGGATGGACGAGTTCCACTTATTGCAGCTTTGTCTAGGCCTCGGGCAAGGTCTAGATTATCCCTTCCTTGATTCACTCCAGGCAGATGAATCTAGGTATCCTTGTTGGACATGCTCCAGGATGGAGAAGTCCCACTTATTTCAGCTTTGTCTGGGCCTCAGGCGAGGTCAAGATTATCCTTTCCTTGATTCACTCCGGGCGGATGAATCTTGGTATCCTAGTTGGACTCGCTCCATGATGGACATGTTCCACTTATTTCTGCCTTGTCTAGGCCTCGGGCGAGGTCTAGATTATCCATTCATTGATTTGCTCCGGGCGGACGAATCTTGGTATCCCTGTTGGACTTGCTCCATGATGGACGAGTTCCACATATTTCATCTTTGTCTAGGCCTCTAGCGAGGTCTTGATTATCCTTTCCTTGATTCGCTCCGGGCGGACGAATCTTGGTATCCCTGTTGGACTCACTCCTTGATGGACGAGTTCCATTTATTTCAGCTTTGTCTTGGCCTCGGGCGAGGTCTAGATTGTCCCATCCCAGATTCGCACTTGGCGGACGAATCTCGGTGCTATCCTTGTCGGACTTGCTCCCTGATGGATGAGTCCCACACATTTCCATCTTCGTCTTGGCCTCCGGCGAGGTCTAGATAGTCCCATACCAGATTCGCTCCGGGCAGACGAATCTCAGTGTTATCCTTGTCAGACTTTATCCATGAAGGACAAGTCCCACATATTTCCAGCTATTTCTGAGCCTCGGGCGAGGTCTAGATTGTCCCATCCCAGATTCCCTCCAGGCGGACGAATCTCGGTGCTATCCTTATCGGACTTGATCCTTGAATGACAAGTCCCACTTATTTCAGCTTTGTCAAGGCCTCGGTCAAGGTCTAGACTGTTCCATCCCAGATTCGCTCTGGGCGGACGAATCTCGGTGCTTTCCATGTCGGACTTGATTCATGAACGACAAGACCCGCATATTTTCAGCTTTGCAATGGCCTCGGGCGAGGTCTAGACTATCCCATCCCAGAATCACTCATGGTGGACGAATCTCTGTGCCTTCCTTGTCAGACTTTATCCATGAAGGACAAGTCCCACATATTTCTAGCTTTGTCATGGCCTCGGGCGAGGTCTAGATTGTCCCATCCCAGAATTCACTCTGGGCGGACGAATCTTAGTGCTATCCGTGTCGAAGTTGATCCATGAAGGACAATTCCCACTTATTTCAGCTTTGTCTTGGCCTCAAGCGAGGTCTAGATTGTCCCATCCTAGATTCGCTCTGGGTGGACGAATCTCGGTGCCATCCTTGTCAGACTTGATCCATGATGGACAAGTCGCACACATTTTCAGCATTGTCTAGGGCTCGGGCAAGGTCTAGACTGTCCCATCCCTGATTCACTCCGGGTGGACGAATCTCTGTGACTTCCTTGTCGGACTTGATCCATGAAGGCGAAGTCCCACACATTTTCAGCTTTGTCAAGGCCTCAAGCGAGGTCTAGACTGTCCCATCCCTGATTCGCTCTGGGCGGATGAATCTCTGTGCCTTCCTTGTCGAACATGATCCATTAAGGACAAGTCCAACATATTTTCTACTTTGTCTAGGCCTTGGGCGAGCTCTAGACTGTCCCATCCCAGATTCGCTTCGGGCAGACTAATCTCGGTGCTATCCTTCTCGGACTTGATCCATGAAGGACAAGCCCAACATATTTTCAGCATTGTCTAGGCCTCAGGCGAGGTCTATATTGTCCCATCCCAGATTCGCTCCGGGTGGACGAATCTCGGTGCCATCCGTGTCGGACTTGATCCATAAAGGACAAGTCCCACACATTTTCCGCATTGTCTAGGCCTCGGGCGAGTTCTAGACTGTCCCATCCCAGATTCGCTCCGGGCGAACGAATCTCTGCGCCTTCCGTGTTGGACTTGGATCTTTGTCTAGGCCTCGGGCGAGGTCTAGACTGTCCTATCCCAGATTCGCTTCGGGCAGACGAATCTTTGTGCCTTCCTTATCGGACATGATCCATTAAGGACAAGTCCCACATATTTTCAGCTTTGTCTAGGCCTCGGGTGAGGTCTAGACTGTCCCATCCCAGGTTCGCTCCGGGCAAACGAATCTCAGTGCTATCTTTGTCGGACTTGCTCCATGAAGGACAAGTCCCATATATTTCCAGCTTTGTATATGCCTCGGGCGAGGTCTAGACTGTCCCATCCCAGATTCCCTCCGGGCAGACGAGTCTCGATGCTATCCCTGTCATACTTGATCCATTAAGGACAAGTCCTACATATTTTAAGCTTTGTCTAGGCCTCGAGCGTGGTTTGGATTATCCTTTCCTTGATTCACTCCGGGCAGACGAATCTTGGTATCATTGTTGGTCTCACTCCATGATGGATAAGTTCCACTTATTTCTGCTTCGTCTAGGCCTCGGGCAAGGTCTAGATTATCCTTTCCTTGATTCGCTCTGGGCAGACAAATCGTGGTATCCTGGTTGGACTTACTCCATGATGGACGAGTTCCACTTATTTCAGCTTTGCCTAGGCCTCAGGCGATGTCAAGATTTTCCTTTCCATGATTCGCTCCGGGCGGACGAATCTTGGTATCCCTGTTGGACTCGCTCCGTGATGGACAAGTTCCGCTTATTTCAGCTTCGTCTAGGCTTCGTGCGATGTGTAGATTATCCTTTCCCAGATTCGGTCCGGGCAGACGAAACTCGGTGCCATCCTTGTCGGACTTGATCAATGAAGGACAAGTCCCACACATTTTCAGTGTTGTCTAGGCCTCGGGTGAGCTCTAGATAGTCCCATCCCAGATTCGCTGTGGGTGGACGAATCTTGGTATCCTTGTTGGACGCATTCATGATGGACGAGTTCCCACTTATTTCAGCTTTATCATGGCCTCGGGCGAGGTCTAGATCATCCTTTCCATGATTTGCTCCGGGCAGACGAATCTCGGTGCTATCCTTGTCAGACTTGATCCATGAAGGACAAGTCCCACTTATTTCTGCTTTGTCTAGGCCTCAAGCGTGGTCTAGATTGTCCAATCCTTGATTCGCTCCGGGCGGACGAATCTCGGTGCTATCCTTGTCGGACTTGATTCATGAAGGACAAGTCCCACATCTTTCTAACTTTGTCTAGGCCTCGAGCGAGCTAAAGATTGTTCCATCCCAGATTCGCACCGGGTAGACGAATCTCGGTGCTTTCCTTGTTGAAATTGCTCCTTAATGGACCAGTCCGACATATTTCCAGCTTTGTCTAGGCCTCGAGTGAGGTCTAGATTATCCTTCCTTAATTCGCTCCGGGCGGACGAATCTTGGTATCCTTATTGGACTCGCTCCCGGATGGAAGAGTTCCACTTATTGCAACATTGTCCAGGCCTCGGGCGAGGTCTAGATTATCCCATCCTTGATTCACTCCAGGCGGACGAATGTTGGTATCCTTGTTGGAGTCACTCTAGGATGGACGAGTTCCAATTATTGCAGCTTTGTCTTTGCCTCGAGCGAGGTAAAGATTATCCTTTCATTGATTCGCTACGGGCGCACGAATCTTGGCATCCTTGTTGGACTCGCTCCAGGATGGACGAGTTCCTCTTATTTCACCTTTGTCTAGGCCTCGGGCGAGATCTAGATTTTTCGTTCCTTGATTCGCTCCGGATGGATGAATCTTGGTATCCTTGTTGGACTCGCTCCATGATGGTAGAGTTCCACATATTTCAGCTTCGTCTAGGCCTCAGGCGAGGTCTAGATTATCCCTTCCTTGATTCGCTCCAGGCGGATGATTCTTGGCATCCTGGTTGGACTCGCTCCCAGATGGACGAGTTCCACTTATTTCACCTTTGTCTATGCCTCGCGCAAGGTCTAGATTATCCATTCCTCGATTCGCTCCTGGCGGACGTAACTTGGCATCCATGTTGGACTCGCTCTAGGATGAACGAGTTTCACTTATTGCAGCTTTGTCTAGGCCTCGGGCGAGGTCTAGATTATCCCTTCCTTGATTCACTCTGGGCAGATGAATCTAGGTATCCTTGTTGGACATGCTCCAGGATGGAGAAGTCCCACTTATTTCAGCTTTGTCTGGGCCTCAGGCAAGGTCAAGATTATCCTTTCCTTGATTCGCTCCGGGCAGACGAATCTTGGTATCCTAGTTGCACTCGCTCCATGATGGACATGTTCCACTTATTTCTGCCTTGTCTAGGCCTCGGGCGAGGTCTAGATTATCCATTCATTGATTCGCTCTGGGCGGACGAATCTTGGTATCCCTGTTGGACTTGCTCCATGATGGACGAGTTCCACATATTTCAGCTTTGTCTAGGCCTCTAGCGAGGTCTAGATTATCCTTTCCTTGATTCGCTCCGGGCGGACTAATCTTGGTATCCCTGTTGGACTCGCTCCATGATGGCCGAGTTCCATTTATTTCAGCTTTGTCTTGGCCTCGAGCGAGTTCTAGATTGTCCCATCCCAGATTCGCACTTGGCGGACGAATCTCAGTGCTATCCTTGTCGGACTTGCTCCATGATGGATGAGTCCCACACATTTCCAGCTTCGTCTTGGCCTCCAGCGAGGTCTAGATTGTCCCATCCCAGATTCGCTCCGGGCGGACGAATCTCAGTGTTATCCTTGTCAGACTTTATCCATGAAGGACAAGTCCCACATATTTCCAGCTATTTCTAAGCCTCGGGCGAGGTCTAGATTGTCCCATCCCAGATTCGCTCCAGTCGGACGAATCACGGTGCTATCCCTATCGGACTTGATCCTTGAAGGACAAGTCCAACATATTCCAGCTGTATCAAGGCCTCGGTCAGGGTCTAGGCTGTCCCATCCCAGATTCACTCCGGGCGGACGAATCTCGGTGCTTTCCTTGTCGGACTTGATCCATGAACGACAAGACCCACATATTTTCAGCTTTGCAATGGCCTCGGGCGAGGTCTAGACTGTCCCATTCCAGATTCACTCATGGCGGACGAATCTCTGTGCCTTCCTTGTCGGACTTTATCCATGAAGGACAAGTCCCACATATTTCCAGCTTTGTCATGGCCTCGGGTGAGGTCTAGATTGTCCCATCCCAGAATTCGCTCTGGGCGGACGAATCTTAGTGCTATCCGTGTCGAACTTGATCCATGAAGGACAATTCCCACTTATTTCAGCTTTGTCTTGGCCTCGGGCAAGGTCTAGACTGTCCCATCCCTGATTCACTCCGGGCGGACGAATCTCTGTGCTATCCTTGTCGGACTTGATCCATGAAGGACAAGTCCCACATATTTTCAGCATTGTCTAGGCCTCAGGCGAGGTCTAGATTGTCCCATCCTAGACTCGCTCCAGTTGGACGAATCTTGGTGCCATCCCTGTCGGACTTGATCCATGAGGGACAAGTCCCACACATTTTCAACATTGTCTAGGCCTTGGGCGAGTTCTAGACTGTCCCATCCCAGATTTGCTCCGGGCGAATGAATCTCTGCGCCTTCCGTGTTGGACTTGGATCTTTGTCTAGGCCTCGGGCGAGGTCTAGACTGTCCCATCCCAGATTCGCTCCGGGCAAACGAATCTCTGTGCCTTCCTTGTCGGACTTGATCCATTATGGACAAGTCCCACATATTTTCAGCTTTGTCTAGGCCTCGGGTGAGGTCTAGACTGTCCCATCCCAGGTTCGCTTCGGGCAAACGAATCTCAGTGCTATCTTTGTCGGACTTGCTCCATGAAGGACAAGTCCCATATATTTCCAGCTTTGTATATGCCTCGGGCGAGGTCTAGACTGTCCCATCCCAGATTCCCTCCGGGCAGACGAATCTCGATGCTATCCCTGTCATACTTGATCCATGAAGGACAAGTCCAACATATTTTCAGCTTTGTCTAGGCCTCGAGCGTGGTCTGGATTATCCTTTCCTTGATTCACTCTGGGCAGACGAATCTTGGTATATTTGTTGGTCTCACTCCATGATGGATGAGTTCCACTTAACTCTGCTTCGTCTAGGCCTCGGGCAAGGTCTAGATTATCCTTTCCTTGATTCGCTCTGGGCAGACGAATCGTGGTATCCTGGTTGGACTTACTCCATGATGGACGAGTTCCACTTATTTCAGCTTTGCCTAGGCCTCAGGCGAGGTCAAGATTTTCCTTTCCATGATTCGCTCCGGGCGGACGAATCTTGGTATCCCTGTTGGACTTGCTCCATGATGGACAAGTTCCGCTTATTTCAGCTTCGTCTAGGCTTCGTGCGATATGTAGATTATCCTTTCCCAGATTCGGTCTGGGCAGACGAAACTCGGTGCCATCCTTGTCGGACTTGATCAATGAAGGACAAGTCCCACACATTTTCAGCGTTGTCTAGGCCTCAGGCGAGCTCTAGATAGTCCCATCCTAGATTCGCTGCGGGTGGACGAATCTTGGTATCCTTGTTGGACTCATTCATGATGGACGAGTTCCACTAATTTCAGCTTTATCATGGCCTCGGGCGAGGTCTAGATCATCCTTTCCATGATTCGCTCCGGACGGACGAATCTCGGTGCTATCCTTGTCAGACTTGATCCATGAAGGACAAGTCCCACTTATTTCAGCTTTGTCTAGGCCTCGAGCGTGGTTAGATTGTCCCATCCTTGATTCGCTTCGGGCGGACGAATCTCGGTGCTATCCTTGTCGGACTTGATTCGTGAAGGACAAGTCCCACATATTTCTAACTTTGTCTAGGCCTCGGGCGAGCTAAAGATTGTGCCATCCCAGATTCGCACCGGGCGGACGAATCTCGGTGCCTTCCTTGTTGGAATTGCTCCTTAATGGACCAGTCCCACATATTTCCAGCTTTGTCTAGGCCTCGAGCGAGGTCTAGATTATCCTTCCTTAATTCGCTCCGGGCGGACGAATCATGGTATCCCTGTTGGACTTGCTCCATGATGGACAAGTTCCGCTTATTTCAGCTTCGTCAAGGCTTCATGCGATGTGTAGATTATCCTTTCCCAGATTCGGTCTGGGCAGACGAAACTCGGTTTCATCCTTGTCGGACTTGATCAATGAAGGACAAGTCCCACACATTTTCAGCGTTGTCTAGGCCTCGGGCGAGCTCTAGATAGTCCCATCCCAGATTCGCTGCGGGTGGTCGAATCTTGGTATCCTTGTTGGACTCATTCATGATGGACGAGTTCCACTTATTTCAGCTTTATCATGGCCCCGGGCGAGGTCTAGATCATCCTTTCCATGATTCGCTCCGGGCGGACGAATCTTGGTATCCTTGTTGGACACGCTCCATGATGTACGAGTTCCACTTATTTCAGCTTAGTCAAGGCCTCGAGCGAGGTTTAGATTATCCTTTCCTTGATTCGCTTCGGGCGGACGAATCATGGTGTCCTCGTTGGGTTCGTTCCATGATGGACAAGTTCCACATATTTCAGCTTTGTCTAGGCCTCAGGCGTGGTCTAGATTATCCTTTCCTTTCTTCGCTCCAGGTAGACGAATCTTGCTATCCTGGTTGGACTCGCTCCATGATGGACGAGTTCCACTTTTTTCAGCTTTGTCTAGGCCTCGGGCGAGGTCTAGATTACCCTTTCCTTGATTCGCTC
>JAMKQA010247411.1:0-18704 GCA_024699735.1 Posidonia australis
CTTGGTGCGCCAACTTGGTGCGCCAGATTGGTGCGCCAGTCCTGCTCACAAATGTCTGATTTGGGCTCTGGCTAATGGGTTTGGGGCTCGGTTTAAGGGCTGATCGCATCCAAAGCAACATAGGGACACTCATTCCTGGGTCACCTCAAAATCGAGGTGTCTACAGTAACTGCTTAACTATTTTTAAACACAGAAGAGATAGATTTACGACCAATAAGGAGAGGATGCTCTCAAGGATCACCACTTTTCACACCATCTCCACGTTGCTTCCCTTTTTGCCCACTGCCACTTCCTTTCTGAGTTGCAGCCTTCTGCAAGGCTTTGAGCACATCCAACCCTCTCAGCGGCACTCCTATCGTCGTCGCCTCCTCCTCCTCTTTCTTGGGCTACATCACCATTACGGTGTCGGACGATAGAAGAATAGAATCCTTTTGATCTCCAGATAGGAGAAAGTTTGGAGATTTTTAGCTTCTACTACGTTGGTTTCTTCTTCCTCTTCCACAATAGCAAAAGCCAAACGATTCACTTGAGGCTGGAGGAGATGGCAATTGAGTAACTTCTTGGTAGAGGAGACAACGACGAGGGAGGATGGATGGAGGCTATGGGGGGGTGGATTCACGTGAGGTGGGGTGGCGGTGGGGGGGAGGGGGTGGTGTATTTACGTTAGGGTTTGTTTGGGAGAGGGGAGGGTTTTAAATAATTATTTGGGGAGAGAAAATGGGAGAGATTTTTGTTTCCTTTTGTTGTCAATGATGGTTACAAAATTTAATGTGATTGAGAGGTTGTCACATGTCCTTATTTTATTAATTTGTTGAATTAAATATTTAAAAAAAATAAATAATGAGTAGTGGTTTTGGTTGGTGGTATTGGTTTGAATATTAAAAGTGGTTTTGAATGGTTGGTGGTATTGGTTTAAATAATGGCTAGGTTGTTGGCTAGGATTTTCCCTCAAATAATCCTCCTAGATCAGAACAATCCTAGCCATCCATTCAAAACCACTTTTAATATTCAAACCAATACCACCAACCAAAACCACTGCTCATTATTTATTTTTTTAATATTTAATTCAACAAATTAATAAAATAAGAACATGTGACAACCCCTCAGTCACATTAAATTTTGTAACCACCATTAACAACAAAAGGAAACAAAAATCTCTCCCATTTTCTCTCCCCAAATAATTATTTAAAACCCTCCCCTCTCTCCCAGACAAACCCTAACGTAAGCAACACACCCCCCCCCCACACTGCCACCCCAGCTCACGTCCATCCATCCTCCCTCGTCGTTGTCTCCTCCACCAAGAAGTTACTCGACTACCATCTCCTCCAACCTCAAGTGAACCGTTTGGCTTCTGCTATTGTGGAAGAGGAAGAAGAAACCAACGTAGTAGAACCTAAAGATCTCCAAGCTTTCTCCCGTCTGGAGATCAGAAGGATTCTATTCTTCTATCGTCCGACATCGTAATGGTGATGTAGCCCAAGAAAGAGGAGGAGGAGGTGACGACGATATGAGTGCCACTGAGAGGGTTTGATGTGCTTAAAGCCTTGTAGAAGGCTACAACTCAGAAGGGAAGCGGCAGTGGGCAAAAAGGGAAGCGACGTGGAAATGGTGTGAGAAGTAGTGGTCCTTGAAAGTATCCTCTCCTTATTAGTCGTAGATCTATCTCTTATGTGTTTTTTTTTTCAATGGAAGATTTGTTTCTGTGTTTATTTCTTTTTTATGATTAGGGGTCGTGGTTGTCGGAACCACCGATAAAAATAGGGAAAAAGAGAAACCAATGGAATGGTAGTGGTGGCGGTGGAGGTGTTCTGTATTCATAACTGCATTTTTTTTACCTTCAATTTAGTAATACTAAATTGAAACGTCATACTAAACAGTATTACTTTTTGGAAAAAAAAGGGCATTACTCATGATGTGCTAATATGAATCTCAACTTAGTTATATATGTAATGGCACAAGCAAACATGAGACAATGCTTCCCAATGATCCAGTTGAAAAATAATGATACTAATAATCGTAATAATAAAAAAAGATAAATTGTGAAATCGTAATACGATTCTATTACAAAACAGTCTAATTTATGCTATACTGTTGTGGAACAATGAAACTGTAATAAGATTTCTTAACAGAAAATAGTTACACTTCTCATGAAACAGTAACAATCCATAATACTATTAAAACAGTATTACTAAACCAAAAACTCTTCTCGTGATTCATAATACATTTTAAGCAAGATCTATTCTTCTTTGCAAGTCATGTTTTCACCATTCTTGCTTTGTCCATATGCATGATCTGTCTTGCAAAATAGCGAAAATCTATTAGATGTGTCTAACCCATATGACTTTAATTGAAAATGGAAATCAGGTTTAACTTCCCAAACAGTTCAAATGAGAAAGGCATGCATCATTTCATGCAACGAAGTAGCATTACCATTAACGCTACAAGTTCTAACAGAAAAGAGGAGGACATACCATAAATAGATTAGTATTTCTTGTGAATGCATGGATGATAGAATAGATAGAGTAGCGTATATAACAGGGAAGGTCAGAACACAAGGTGCAGCAAAATGGTGACGTTAATCCACAAATGCATTCATACCCATTCAGAATATCTATATTAAGTGGAGATACAGAATAAGACAATTACTAGTGAATTATGTTCATTTCATACATCAAGATTCTTGTCTACAACTGTAAGGACCTTTTTTGGCGAGGTATGTTTATGAGGTGTGTTTGAGTGTCTTTGAGATCAAAGCGAGGTGAGAGTTTTGGGGTTGATTTGTAGGTCTTAGTGCACTCCTTTGATATACGCGAGAGTTTCAAATTGCAAGTGAAATAAGAAACCTTTTGAATAAATTAAATGTGATGTTAGTTACATGTGTATATGGCTTAATAAGGTGTTAATCAGTGAAAATTAGTGGATTTCGTGAGTACTTAGACCAAGATGATTAATTAGTCGAAATCAAGTGATCCTCGGATGCAAGTTCAATGGCTTCACAAATGGGTGTTACATGTGTTCCTTGTTGATAAACAAGTGTGTATAACTTCATACAAGTATGTGTGAGTGTAGTGAGGTGGGGGATTGCATGTGGGTACTTTAAACCCACGTCTTTGTGAGGGAAGGGACTTTAAAAGTCGATCAACTTCTCCTCATTTCTCATACAAGTATGTGTGTGGAAAAGTGGCACCCCTGCATCTCCAGCGACGTCTCCACCTTAGCATTACTGTGATCTTCAATGGACCCAAGTGCTGGGTGGACGGAGGTCAATCATTTGGGTTGCAGGATGGATTTTTCTTCATGAATTTCATGCTATCAGCTTAATTTCAATCCTTTACTTGCTTAAGGTTGTGCTGGATTTCAAGGAGGAGGCCATTGGTTGTGCACGGCTGCAAGTTGATCGTTGGTGAACTTGAGCTACAATGGTTGCTATTTGTTTCTTGGATTTTTGAACTTTAAGGCGAGTTCGATTGAGATTTTTTGAGTTGATCTCTGTTATTTTTTGTGCAAGTGTGTGATTTTAGTTTCCATGTGCTTGAGGAGGTGTCAAGCTTATTGAGGAGTGATCAAGGAGTGCGAAGTGACTATGTGAGAGGTCTGGTGAGTTTTGGACCGTTGTTGCTTGTTGGGTTCTTTTGCTCTATGCAAAAGTGATTTTAAATGTTAAGGGAAGATGTAATAGATCTATACTATGTGTGTGTGTTTGTATTCATCTGCATCTCTTCCTAGGAGGATACGAATATCCATATCTAGTCATATACTATGTGTGTGTGTGTGTGTGTGTCCATAACAATGATGTAAGAGGAGTTATGGTTTTGCAGCTTAGAGATGCCAGCAATCGCCCAATAGGCTCAATGGAATCGAATGTGAGTCAAGCAGGAGATTGTTGGAGCGTGTCTTGAATTCAATGTGGTTCTACATGGGATTGGTCTAGTGAGGTGGGTTTTTATTAGATGAGTACGTGGATTATGTGTAATTGAGTTAATGGATCTTAGGTTTTAGGATTCATACTATTTATACTCATGTAATACCTCATTTGAGAGGAGGCTTGTGCTTTAATGTTGAGAAAAAAAACTAAAACAAAGGTGGAATTAAAGTGAAGCTCATGGCATTGAAGTCAAAATCTTTGTGTAAATATTATTTTATAGTAGATTCTCTCTCATTCTTACCCCATGATTTTTACTATATGGGATTTTACGTATATCTTTGTGTCAATTTTTCATATATGTGCTTGTTCTTATATGCTTCCACAAATGATCAGTGAATCCGATCCCAATAGGAAGGAAAACAATGAGAAAGTCAATGGTGGTCGTGGTGGATGGACTAACAGAAATGGAGGGGGGAGAAGATGTCGTCGCTTGTGGAGTTGGGGGGAGGGGTTGGCTTAGGACTATGTATTCAAGTCTGTAAAAAGTGCATAATTTGGAGTACTTCAATCCATCATTATCCCTTTCTTTATTGACCTAAAAATCAAAAGAAATTAAAAAACTATGTATTTAAGACGGATAAAATCAAAAAAATAATTAGGCAAATGTCAATACATTTTTTGTACCTCATGGAATTTTCAAAAATTAAATTTCCCCCACTCAGGTGAGATCTCTCACAACCCAGAAGAGTGAGTTTACCTTAACCGATATGTGAATATATTCAAAGTTTTAGCGCATTTTTTTAAAATAAATATACAAGAAATTCTAAAGCCACCATTCACTTCTGAAATGGCCAACATGTTAGACTGGGATCCATTCCACGACATAGCCAGACCTTCAAACTCCAGACTTTCCTGCAACTTGGACGATGATGATAGAAAGTTTGGGAGTAAATATCGGGATTCGAATGTACGACGCTATTTTTATTTTGTTTCGATGTGATTTCTGGATCAAATCCAGTCCATATGCTACTGGGAGCCCAGGTGTCCACCAATGTTCAGAAGACAATTTGGGCTACCTGTCGACCGGAAGGCATACAAAACAAATGCACGTGTAAGCAAGAGCCGAAAGGTTAAAAGTTAAAACAGCTGAAACAATTTAGAACTTAAAAGTGACCATCAAACATGAAATGAACAGCCAAAAACACTTACCACACATGAAATAAACAGACAAAAAACAACTGATCACGCGTGACACAGATCATGATATTTAAACAGATACTGACAATTGATACATTTCACTTTGGTGTTGTGATTGCTGTAAGAAATCCAAATTCATTTTCTTCAGTCAATTAGCCACAAGCTTAGACACACCCCAAGTACATATTGCCCAAAAATCTGATTGTGTTGGACTTCTTCTTTTTGTCTTTTTGAAATGTTCTTATACAGAAATAGTATGAAACCTGAAAGTTTCTGCGACTTGGATGTCAGAAAATCTTTTGAGATATATATATTGGGATCTTTATGCATCACACGTTTTCGTTGTTGTTGCTGCCATCTGGTTAATTTGAGTATCAAATCTGACGTACAATATCCACAGAGCCAAGTCTACATCCAATGTGCACATGATTCGGCATCTTCTTTCACCATCTGTCATCTGCAAGTATGTACAAAGGCAGATGCAAAGTAAAGAGTCAGAGGCTAATATATAGAGTGAATGGGAAACACGTAATACTTGCTAAATTTCTTGTGCTTTTGCCAATGTCCTCCAGTTCCTAAACCAAATATGTATATGTTGTCCAAATAAAGAAATGGAACAACATTTTTATTTCAAGGAAAAGGAAAAAACAGAAAGAGAGAGTCGTATCCGACCAATCAATCCCAAAGCCTAGAAAACAGCACGACCATAACAGACCTCCCAAATCTGGTCCATTCGCTGCACTACAATCTCTCTCCTCCTCTCTATCTATCTCCCATGAATCAAACCTTCAAACAAACAAACACAATTCACCAATTCCTTACACCTCTCCACCCAATATTCTTCGAAAACAACAGCAGGAAGAGGAACGCACCACCGAATCTCCGACCGGCAAGTACAACACGGCCGTAGTGCTCCGATCCAGCTGCCATATGACACAACCTCAGCCTCAGGTGGCGCCGGAGTCCTCGGGCCCAAAGCCTCCTCAGCTGCCCGTCAATTACCTCCTGCAGCCTTCCCAGAAGAAAAGATCATCAAGAACCACGAAGGTCTTCAGGGCTGTCACGTCCGCCTTCCGTTCCTTCCCAATCATCACCCCGGCTTGCAGGATCCCCGTTGGCTTCTCTGGCATGGGGCATCCACGTGACGGCCACATCCACGGCGCCGTCCGCATGACCGGCACACTCTTCGGCCACCGCAAGGCCCGAATCAGCATTTCCATCCAAGACAACCCCAGAAGTCTCCCCATACTCGTGCTCGAACTGGCCATCGCCACTGGTACGTAATTACGTCCTTTATTTAGTGTAAATAAAGGACGTATGATACAATGGTATGTATTATATATATGATACACGAGACTAATCTCAACAGGGAAGCTCCTCCAAGAGATGGGATCAGGGCTCGTGAGGCTTGCACTGGAGTGCGAGAAGAAGGCGGCTGACAAGACCAAATTGCTAGAGGAACCAATATGGACCATGTACTGCAATGGCCGGAAGATGGGGTACGGAACAAAGCGAGATCCATCGGAAGCCGACCTCAAGGTAATGCAGCTGCTTCATGCAGTGTCCATGGGCGCAGGTGTGCTCCCAAGCGATCCATCGACAGAGTCGGACGGAGAGCTGACGTACATGAGAGCACATTTCGACCGCGTCGTTGGTTCCAAGGATTCAGAGACCTTCTACATGCTTAATCCTGACAGCAACAGCGGGCCAGAGCTCAGCATCTTCTTCGTCAGAATATGATCGATATGCAGTTCCAGGCAATTTTTGATTCCAGTTTCCTGTTAGCATGTACATTCCTTGCATGTAAAACAGAAGGCACGGTGCTTCAAGCTGTTGACGACCCTGCATGTGCCTAGTGTATATAAGAGAAAGCTATGACGATTACTTTAGTCACACAACAGGATAGGGGAAAACTATTAACTCAGCTTCACCATTTTATTTTATTCTGTGTTGTTAGGTATGTACATTCTCTACTAAATAATTTTGTACAGAAAACGATTTTCTTTTCGCCAATAACCAACAGTTTTCTGCTCAAAACTACGAACGCAGCTAAGACAGATCTTTCAAAATCATGGAAGATCGCCCAACTAAAATCTCTTACAACTTATGTGGGTACCCCAAGGATAAAGCTTGCATCTTAAAAACAAATTTATATGTGGACTTCATGAAGCGCCAGGTCGATCACCATTGCTCGAGCAGCTTGCTTGTTATTTTGATTCAGCACCACTGGAAAAGGGATAAGCTAGTGGTTCCTGATTCCTGAATATGTTCCAAGAACATTATTAGATCACACTGGAGAGTGGAGACCTACTGTCATGATATGCTTTTGGTGTCGTCTCACGGGAAGCATCACAGAACAGCTTAGACATCAGCTAACACCAGTTATTTAGGACTCTACCTTAATTACAAGGAGATCGAAAATCCCTACCTTCCTTGCAATATACCCTATCGTACAAAGTTTGCATGCACAGATGATCAGCTCTGGCTGAATGCTTTAAAAGCATTAACCGCTGTTCCTCATTCTTGCATGACAATGAATAGCCATGTGATGTGACACAACAAGTGAGAATCAAATTGCAATTCTATTTAAGATAACGAACATAAACTACATTTCAATATTCAAGGAAATCAACTAGATAATTAAATATCAATAATTTTAAATGACAATCAAAACTATCTGACAATAGGAGTTGAATACACAATTATAAATTCAAATAAAAGATATAACTAACTCTACAACTAAAAGCAAGATAAAATATCTAATACAAAAGATATAATTAACCTTACAACTAAATAGCAATATAAAATAACTAACTATCTAAATACTATTTAACTAATTATCTCAATGCTATCCTCATCATTCTCTCACAAGTTATGTCTATGATATTGCTTCAATAGATCCTTGAAACTTGCAACATAATGGAGGCATGAAACGTAATATAGAAAGAAAAAAAAACAATAGATCTTCCAAAAAATAACTAATTATCTAAATACTATTTAACTAATTATCTTAATGCTATCCTCATCATTCTTTCCTATTAAGAAGAACTTCACTCCGACGAGTTATGTCTATGATATTACTTCAATAGATTCTCGAAATTGGCAACATAATGGAGGCATGAAACTTGATATAGAAAGAAAAAAAAAACAAATCGCAAACATATTTGTGTACAAAAAGGAACTCAAAGGTATTTCGATCAAGTAACAATCCTTTACATTAAAAATTAGATTTACATAAAAATCAAATGATAAAGATAATAAAAATAGGTTTAATAATAGGCTAACAAGAATATGATAAAGCTTAGTAAGTTTAACATGAATGCTTTGAAATATGTGACATGGACACTACTTAGAAAATAAGCATAACATTACAAAATATGTAAAAAAATTCTTTATTCTTGTGATATATGTTTTCATCTATATAGTTTATGTTACTTAATGTAAATTTCATTCAAATATTAACATATAAATCTTTAGGATGTTAGACAGATGCAAAGATGAACTCTATAAGATCATTTTTAGGTGGATATGAATTTAGATAAAAAAAACTGTGTTAAAATATCAAAGACAATATTCATAAAATCGCTAATTGAACGACTTAATGTATGTGATAATTGAACTTTTCAGATTCTCTTGTTGAATACCTCAGTGTCATTCTCAAGATTTAAATTTATAAATAATGATAGCTCAAGAGATGTAATAAAAGAAAAAAGATTGTCATACTAAGGAAGTGAAATAAGAGAAGAATCATGGTCAAATGCTGTAAAAATTAATGGAATCTCTACAGAAATAAATACATTATATTCTTGTGGAAACTCTACTCTAAAATTTTGAGTTAATTAATTTAATTCCTTAGCATCACGTTCTTGAGAAGATTTTACTTCGAAAATTTGAAGTCATTGAACTATTTCCTTATTATCACGTTCTTAAGGAGATTTTATTTTCAAAATTTAAGGCAACTGAATAAACTCCTTAACATCACGTTTTTGAAGAGATTCTTATTTGAAAGTTTAAGACATTGGATTTAACTTCTTAGCATCAAATTCTCAAGGAGATTTGTCTATAATTGAAGGTAAAGGATTTGATTGCTTAATTGTAAAAGACTTAGAGACATTTGACTTTGGTTACCTGAAAAGCAACTTAGAGGACTTACCTTGAGATTTAAAAATATGTGTTATTTTACATGTTATGGCAAACTTGCATTTCTTGAAGCCATGAGAAACCTAAAAGAATGTAGTTGATATTCATTGGAAGAACATCACACTAAATATGTGTAAGGTAATCACTCATTTAGACATGAACAAGACATCTCTCAGAAATCAAAAGAATACCATTATCAACCCAAGAAATGTGGATTGGATGAGGATAAGACGTAGATGTCAAATTCATTCTAGTAATAGAACTTTTAGACACAACATTTAAAGAATTAGCTTCATTGATAATAATTTAGCAAACTTTAGTTCTATATTTCAAGAATGAATGAAATGATATGGTGTATTTTGAAATTTGTATGTCACTATTATTTTTTAGAACACATCTCACAATAGTTGCATGTGGATCTCTCAATATAATTTAACCTTACAAAAATTTCATATGTTAGAAAAGCATAGAAATTTCATTGCTAATTACTAGGTTTTTGTTATTGATTTTGTCAAGTCAATGCTCAAAAGGAATGATAGCAAAGGAATAAGAGTGATCTTAAAGAGCTAGAAAAATATTTGATATCGAATTGTGTACAAAATAATTAAACTAAACAAAATACAAACACATAAAAGAAAGAAAGCACAAGTAATTGAGTATTCATATGTGTATAGTCTAAGTAGTGTATGCATAAACAAAAACATACATGAAGATGTAGAAAGATATGAACAAATTATTTTTTATATGAGTAGAGGAAATAATAAAGAATTGCACAAATATTTAATCATACTGAAATCAATATAAATCAAGATTAAGTGAAGAATGTAATACCATTAAGAACTTGTGTCTTGTTCTTTTTTTGTATGAAACCTTGGGGTGACAATGATAAGGGTGACGACAGGACCCCTGCAATGACGACGACATGGAGGCATTGACGACAACGAAGTGCATGATCAGATGCGTACAATGGACGACAATGAAGTGTGAGTGAGGTTACTGCATGATTACTGGCGATGAAGTGCACATCTTGCAGTGGCAAGGCAAGGTGGTTGTGGCTTGCCGATTGGGACTGTTGGTGCGAATCGAGGAGGCAACAATGATGTTGCAGGTGTAGTTGTGTTGTGGTGGTGGCCATCGTGTAGTGGTGGGTATGCAATGATATAGTCGTGGTGGTGGTTACAACGACAACGGTAAGGGAGACACGATTGCAATAGTGGTGGCTAAGTTAAGAATGCAAAAGAGAAATCAATGACGAATTCTGCAGAGGAGGGATTGGGATTACTTTAATACCAATTAATATAGGATAACAAGCAAGAATCAAACCACAATTCAATCTAAGATAACAAAAATGAACTATAATGCAAACTTTAAGGAAATCAACTAGATTCCCAAACAAGAGAGACTCCAATCTCTATTCAAGAATATCATATATTAATAAATTTCAAATCATAATCAAAATTGTATACAATAGGAGGTTGGTTCCCTCACATAGAATATCCAATTACAAATTCAAATAAAAGATAACCAACTCGACAACTAAATAACAAGATAAAATATCTAATACAAAAGATATGACTTATCCTACAATTAAATAGCAACATAAAAAAAACTAATTATCTAAATACCATCTACCCAATTATCTCAATACCATTCTCATTACCATGGCACTTAGTCAAGTGTTGGCTGCAAGGCACAGGAGCTATGGATTGCTTCCAGAAAGTAGTGTAACTTGATAACTTCGCAACAAAACCAATTCGATTTAATAACCATGAGGATGGGTGCCCAACAAATCCATCACTACGATGTCATTCCCATCCTGGAAGCCTTCAGTACAGATGTTGCAACACCACACACAATGCCTACAATGTTTTGATTCACATGTGATGAACAACATTTTAAATTAGCATAATGGGCCCATTGGATGCACGATTAGAACAGGATTCCTGTATATTGCATTGAACTCGGCAACGGTGAGTTTTTTCTTCGGACAAGCTGAATGTGGTGATTACCGGTTTAGGAACAAGTGGTACTAGAAGCTATGAAATACTAAAATAATAGCACATTCGTCTATTAGGTGATGTGCCTAATCAAACATCAGAATTGTTGGAATAGTTCTATATTTGAAAAAAAGAGGATTGGACTTGTAATTATATACAAGTGAACCATACACTCCATTCATAACCAATTGATTTTAAACTAGATGTCCATATTTTAATATGATATCAAACTTAAAAGAAGTCTAACAATCCCAAGTTCACAAACATCTTGTAGAAACGAAAAAATACCATAAGGGAGTTTTGGAATAGTCCCACAGTGAAAAAAGTGAGGCTTAAATTTGTGACTATATACAGATAGACCACTCTACTCATAATCAATTACTTTTGAATTAGATATTCATATTTCAATAAGAATAGTTTACAAAAATCATGTCTGCATTTTGAATGCAAATGTAACTATTAGTTTTATTAATTATATAGTTTATATAGCTTCACGAGTTACTAGATATCCGTTTAGGTATATTCATTTAGGGGTTTTCTTTAAACCTCTATAAATATGTAATGCTCTCTCTCTAATAGAATGATCTCTCTTTCTTTTCCACAAACTCTACATGGTATCCAGAACTTAGGTTATAACAACAACAACAAAAAAAACCCTAGATCTACAGTGTCGTCGGCTGAAAATCTTCCTACTGCCGGCGACTCGCCAACCGTCTGCCCCTGCCACCACCACAAACGACTCCGACGCCCCTCCTCCACCCTCTTCCGCCTGAAGTAGTTGCCGACAGGCCTACACCGACCCTGTCTTCTCGCCGCCGCCGGCTGTCCTGCATACACATGCCACCGCAACTTCAGCCTCCGCCACAGGAAGCCTCCTCCGTCCCAGGCGAGCCTTCCTCCACCCCTCTCGACCTCCTTCCGTCGCCGACGAGCCTGTTCCGACCTTCCACCTCCGTCGTCGGCCATCTGCCTCCTCAGTACTGGCCAGTCCGGCTCTTCCAGGGGTCGCCGACGTCGTTTCTTCTGCCAGTGATGCCCTAACGTCCTTCCTCCATGTGTGTAAGGGCAGTCCCGCCCCTCCCGTCTCGTCGTTTGCAACATGTGGCCATGATCTAGGCTTCTACAACACCTCCAGTCGTAGTTGTGGGTGGATACATCACATCCAACCCGTTCAGTGAGCAATCCGGTTCACTCTTGGTTATTTTCAGCAATTATTTGGATTGTACCTCCTGTCATTTGGTCCATATGGCATCCCGTGATATATTTGTGAAGAGTCTGAGTGCTACCTCAGAGAAATTGTCAGGCCCCAATTAAATTCCTTGGTCCCAGAGTTTTGAAACCTTCTGTTTGGCTCATAAAAAATTAAAACATCTTACTCATTCACCTCCGAATGAGAAGTCTGATGCTTATGATGATTGGTTGACTGATGATGCGACGGTTATTACTTAGATGGCAAATAGTATAGAACCTGTGGTTGCACGAGGTGTTCTGTCTCTACGACCAACCAAGAACATCTGGGACAGTCTTCGTCTGACATATGGACATGAAAAGAATATATCTCGGGTCTGTGAGATATATGAGCAGTTGCTCACCTTGAGACAGGGGGACCGATCAGTTCAGGACTTATTTACTACCTTACGTGCCCTTCTTGAGGAGTTAGAGATTCACCAGCCCTTGACTACTAATCTTACTCGTCTACGTCGATATCGGGAGGAGTTGGCAGTTGTAATTTTCCTCACTGCTCTAAATCCTGACCTTAGTTCACAGGTTAGAGGTCAGGTGTTAGCAGTTGATACGCTTCCAGATCTTCGCACAGCATTTGGCAAGGTTCTACGGGTCTCTACAGCGACACATCCTACGGTACCTGAACCTTCTGCTATGACTGCCACCAGGGGGCGTGGTTGTGGTGGCTCTCGAGGTGGTCGTGGTCGTTCTGATGGTAGTAGTCGTCCGAAGTATACTCACAGTGGCAGGACGGGACGTCGCATTGAGAAGTGTTGGGATCTACATGGACGGCCACCTTTTTTGTCATCTGCACATGTCACCACCGAGTCGACTCCAACCACTTCCATCAGTGAGGAACAGACAGTTACCATTTCTCAGGCTGATTATGCCCAGTTCCTACAGCTACAGGCCACTGATTCTACTACTACAGTCTCTCCTAACTTCCACAGATACTAGTGCTCTCCTAACTTCCAAGAACCCATCATGGATAATAGATTCTGATGCCTCATCCCATATGTCAGGTACAAGAACCTTTTTTACCCGTCTTTCCCAATTATCTGATATTAGGTCTGTCGTTATTGCTGATGGTAAGTCGTGTTCTGTGTCTGGTGAAGGGATGGTGCAAGTCTCTTCCCAGATTTCTCTTGATAAAGTCTTATACGTACCTGATTTCCCTGTAAATTTGCTTTCCATTAATACCATCACTAAACAATTGTGCTGTTGTGTAACCTTTTCCCCTTTTCACTGCACTTTTCAGGATTTACGGACGGAGAAGAGGATTGGTTTAGGCCGTGAGCGTGGAAATGACGTGTACCTCCTGGTCAGTGATGAGATACCTCAAGGGTTAGCCTCTATTGCATCCACCCAAGAGCCGTCTTCTCTTTGGCACTACCGATTGGGTCATCCCTCTCACAGGAAACTTCAGCAAGCTTTACCATGGGTAATAGTTCCTCAGTTTGAGTGTGAGTCGTGACAGTTGGGAAAGCACTATCGTGCTTCTTTCAGGCATATGCGTCTTACGTCTAGTTCTGCATTGTTTGAGTTAGTTCATTGTGACATCTGGGATCCTTCCAGAGTGTCCCGTCTGTGTCTGGTCATAAGTATTACATTACTTTTGTTGATGACTTCTCTAGGGTGTCTTGGGTATATCTTTTAAAGGACAGATTTTTTTGATATACTCAAAACTTTCATTTCTGAAATAAAGAATCAGTTTGGTGTTATTCTAAAATATTTGCGAACTGATAATGCATTGGAATTTGTGCAAACCAAAGTTGAATCATATTGTGCTTCCCTTGGCATGTTACATCAAACCACGTGTCCTCATACATCCCAACAGAATGGGATAGCAGAAAGGAAACACAGACATATCCTAGATGTCACTCGTACACTCATGCTTTATATGAAAGTCCCAAAACACCTGTGGTCTGATGCTGTTCTCACTGCCACTTACCTTATCAATAGGATGCCCTCTACTCCTCTGGACAGTGAGATTCTACCTCGACGTCTTCACAAGGATGCCCCCTTGTTTTCTTTACCTCCTTAGGTGTTTGGTTGTGTTACCTTTGTTCAAGATCTTTCACCTGGACTGGATAAATTGTCTCCCAGGGCTATTAAGTGTGTCTTTGTGGGTTGCTCAAGAACTCAGCGGGGTTATCGTTGTTTCCATCCATCCTCGGGTAGGTATTTTGTGTCAGCTGATGTCACCTTCTTTGAATCTTTGGCATACTATGGTGATTCTTGTGTTGAGGGAGAGCCAGTTGTTGAGTCCATCCCTATACCAACTATTGTTCCTTTGGTTCCAACATCACCTCCTCCACCCTTGAAGGTATATCAGTGCCGCGAGAGACAACCAACTTCACCAACAGCAGAGCCATCCTCATCTTTTGATGCAGATCCATCCCCAAGTGACCTCCATTTGCCAATTGCATTAAGGAAAGGTAGTCGCTCCTCTACAGCTCATCTCATATTAAGTTTTGTTACCTATGATTCTTTACATCCACAATTCCATGCCTTTGCCGTGTCTCTTTGTACTGAGTCTATTCCTAGGAACCTCCAAGAAGCACTTTTACTTCCACATTGGAAGACAGCAATGGATGAAGAGGTGGTTGCACTGGCAGCCCGTGGCACTTGGGAATTAGTGACCCGACCTATGGGAGCTCACATAGTCACATGTCGCTGGGTCTACACTATCAAATACAAAGCAGATGGCACGATTGATAGATACAAAGCAAGACTGGTTGCTAGAGGGTTCACACAGACTTATGACGTTGACTATGATCAGACCTTTTCCCCTGTTGCTCGCCTCAACTCTATCAGGATTGTTCTCTCTATGGCAATCAACCATTCTCGGGAGTTATGCCAGCTTGATGTCAAAAACGACTTCTTATATGGTGATCTTACAGAGACTGTCCTTATGGAGCAACCTCTAGGATATATTGCTCAGGGGGAGAACAAAGTTTGCAAGCTCAAAAAGACAATCTATGACCTTAAGCAGAGTCTTAGGGCATGGTTTGAGAAATTCTGTCAAGTAATACTGAAGGCTGGATTCAAAGAATGTGCCGTGGATCATTCAGTTTTCTACAGGATATCTGAGCAGGGGTGTGTACTCTTGGTGGTCTATGTAGATGACATCTTGGTGACTGGTAGTGATTGTGAAAGCATCAAAGAGGTGAAGAGTTTCCAGGTTACTCACTTTGCTATCAAGGATCTAGGGAAACCAAGGTATTTCCTTGGCATTGAGTTTACATATGCAAAGGACAAAATGGTATTGTCTTAGAGGAAGTATGCTCTTGATATTCTCCAGGAAACAGGACAGCTACAGTGCGAACCAAAAAGTACACCTATTGAGCAGTCACCACCACTGTGGGATACTGATTCTGAGTTGCTGGATGATTCAGGCCAGTATATGAGACTCATTGGCAACCTTATCTACCTTACAATTACTCGGCCAGATATTTCTTATACGGTTAGCTTGCTGAGTCAGTTTATGCATGAGCTGAGGAAGGTACATTGGGCAGGAGCTTTACGAGTCCTTTCTTATGTAAAGGGCTCTCCAGGCAGAGGTCTGATCTATAGAAAGAATGGTCATATCAATGTTGTGACATACTCAGATTCAGGTTATGCAGGGGATCGTGGAGATAGGAAGTCCACCTCTGGTTTCTGTACCTATGTGGGAGGCAATCTTGTTACATGGAAGAGCAAGAAGCAGAACGTGGTGTCACGTTCTAGTGCTGAGACTGAGTACAGAGCTATGGCTCAAACTGCATGCGAGATAGTATGGGTTAGATCTCTTCTCTCTAGGATCGGCTTGTCACCTGAGGTCTCAATGCCAATGTTTTGTGACAATCAAGCAGCCATTTTCATTGCTAGCAATCTCACATTCCACGAGAGGACCAAACATATTGAGATCGACTGCCACTATGTTCGAGATATGATATTGAAGGGGATGATCTCCACCCCACATAGTCATTCTTATGAGCAACTTGCTGATATATTTACCAAGGGTTTGAGTAGTGGGTCATTTATGTCTTTGTGTACTAAGCTGGGCTTATTTGATGTTTATGCTCCAGCTTGAGGGAGAGTATTAGTGTTATTAATTCTATAGTTTATATACCTTAGCGGGTTACTGGATATCCGTTTAGGTATATCCATTTAGGGGTATTCTTTAGACCTCTATAAATATATAATGCTCTCTCTCTAATAGAATGATCTCTCTTTCTTTTCCACAAACTCTACAATAACAATTTTGTACCCACCACCATCTGGCTAGGGTAAGAGAGATAAATATGCATGAAAAAGTACTAGAATGAGAAAGCAAATGCTTTATCTATGAATTTGAAGGCATGCAAAAAACATTGAAAAATGGAAATGGAAGAAAAAGGATTACAGAATATATTCTAGTATTCTACATAAATAAAAGTTTGTTTACCATTTTTTACCACTCCCGGTATCATATTGATGTTCTTCTCAAGATCGGGAGGATTCTGAATACCACCAGGGAAGCTGAGGTGCATGAGGCAGTGAGATTCAATTTATAGACAACCATGTGAAGTTATGCAGGCATGTGTTATGTCTCTGATATCCGACATAATGCACGTTTTGGAAATCAAGGTGATATGGACTATGGAGAATGCTGGAAAAAGTGTTTGTGCCACAGTATTAACTCATGGAGGGACTACAGAGTACAGACGTCAAAATGAAAAACCATAACCAGGGTCATTTGATACTGAAATCTAACAAAGATAGTAAACAAGAAAATTAACAATGAAAATGATCTTAATGGCTCAAATAGAGCATCAATTGAATAAAATAACTGCAGAATAGGGACAATATGGTATTGTGTGTTTCTTGTTTATTTATATCCAACACGTACAATAAACAGGTGACCAACTGCATACACACACAGTTTCAGATTACTACGTTGCCTGAGTAAAACAACCTGTACGCTGATGTTTGGAAGTTGGAACTTGAAAGTCTGACTAATAACTTCATTTCAATAACATTTAACAAAGGCTCAAAACAAATAAACTTCAAACAATCAAACCCCATCACTTTGAATCAAGCCAACCATAGCTGTTATGCCTGTCATACCTCACTTCTCTTTCACTCAGTGTTTGTCTAATAAGCTGCAAGTTTACGTTGTGTAAGTTTCTTCTCAACATTTTTCCCTTTTATATCCTTTAGTACCCTCCAGTCACACTGAAGATGGCATACCGGAATTTTGTGAATTTAAAGAATAAAATATAATCAGACATTTATGTTTTGGATTCACCACATCTACTTATTCTTTTCCCTATAATGTTGTCTTGTAAGATCTTGCTAGCCTACCGAAGTTACTATTGTGAGAGCTATCCACATCTTTATGCAAGCCAATAAGAGAATCTATTAAGAAAGGGACAGACAAAGATAAAACTCTAGGCAAAACAATGTAGTTTTACGAATAATCCAAATGATGCTAAATGTTGAATGGCTTTTCCCAACATGACATGGAAACGGAAATAGAAGCTGAATTCATACCTGACATCAACAATCATATTCTCCAGATCTGAGAGGACCATCTTTCCTTAGTGCCGAATGAATCTCAGGAACTGCAAGAAGAACCACTTTAAAAACCACCAAAAGCAACATGGGCAAATTATAAAGATAAACAGTGCCAGCCTCATCCAAGAGAACTGAGACGCCTAAGAACAGGTGAAATAGCAGTAGATACCACTTCAACGTACAGGTGTCAAATTAGCAACTCAAAAAGTAGTTTACCTATGATGTGCTTTTTATTTTGAAATAAGTTTACCTATGATGTAGATAAACTTTACATTTTAGCTCATAGAAAAATGAAAACATTGAGTTAGTGCCAATCTTCTATATAGACAATACATGTATTACCTACCACAACAGATCTGTATTGTATAGTTTGACCAGATGCTTGTTCTTAACCCTGTGGTTACCCAAACAACAATAATTATCACATGTTGATATGAGCATTCAAAACACAAAATGAGGCAGAAGTACAGACTGATAGATCTTCATACAATGGGATGAATAGTTAATTTGAGGCAAAGTATGAAAGAATTGAAATTGAATTATTATTTTTTTGGAGGATGACTATGTAGCATAACATGCATTTCTTACCTATTTTCCACTTTGAGTTTCAAAACAACCAAAGCAAATAATTGGATTTTGTTCTTTGAATAATGAGTAGATCACATGTTCGAACTTAAGATTCAGTGCATTACTACACCTCGGATGTGGTTGTGTATGATAATCCTACTTGTTGCAATATT